>CM021104.1:327156852-327181951 GCA_007115665.2 Sequoiadendron giganteum
CTAATCCCTCTACCCCTATACCCTATTAATCCCTCAACCCTCAACGTTCAACCCTTAACCCTTCAACCCTAATCCCTCAACCCCTATACCCTCTAAATCCCTGAACCCTAAACCCTGAATCCTTAAACCCTAATCCCTCAACCCCTTTACCCTCTTAATGCCTCAACCCTCAACCCTCAACCCTTAAACCCTAATCCCTCAACCCCTATACCCTCTTAATCCCTCAACCCTCATCCCTCAACCCTTAAACCCTAATCCCTCAACCTCTATACCCTCTTAATCCCTCAACCCTCAACCTTTCAACCCTTCAACCTTAATCCCTAAACCCCTATACCCTCTTAATCCCTCAACCCTCAACCTTTCAACCCTTCAACCTTAATCCCTGAACCCCTATACCCTCTTAATCCCTCAACCCTCAGTGCTCAACCCTCAACCCTTCAACCTTAATCCCTCTACCTCTATACCCTATTAATCACTCAACCCTCAATGCTCAACTCTCAACCCTTCAACCCTAATCCTTCAACCCCTATACCCTTTAAATCCCTGAACCCTTAAACCCTAATCCCTCAACCCCTTTACCCTATTAATCCCTCAACCCTCAACCCTCAACCCTAATCCCTAAACCCCTATACCCTCTTAATCCCTCAACCCTCAACGCTCAAGCCTCAAGCCTCAACTCTTCAACCCTAATCCCTCTACCCCTATACCCTATTAATCCCTCAACCCTAAATGCTCAACCATCAACTCTTCAACCCTTATACCTATACCCCTATACCCTCTTAATCCCTCAACCCTCAACCCAATACTCTTTACCCTAAACCCTAATCCCTCAACCCTAATTCCTCAACCCTTATACCGTAAAATCCAAGAAAACTCTCTATCCTAATCCCTAAACCCTTAACCCTTAATCTCTCAACGCCTATAACCTCTACCCTATTTATTGGACCGTCAACCCTAATCCCTCAACCCTATACCTTAAACCTTCAATCTTCAACCCTTAACCCTTAAACCTTCTACCCTCTACCCTTTACCCTATACATTAAACCCTCAACCCTGAATTCTCAACCTTGAACCCTTAATCCCTCAACCCTCAATCCTTAGACCCTAAACCCTCTACCCCTAAATCCTATACCCCTTACATTGGACCCTAAACCTAATCCTTCAACCATATACCCTCAAACCTATACCCTAAGCCCTCTACCCTCAACCAAGTAAACCCTTAACCCTAAAACCTTAACCCCAAACCCTTCAACCCTAAACCCTTAAACCTTCTACCTTATACCCTCAACCAAATACCCTCTACCATCGACCCTATTCCCTCAACCCTCAAACCTTAAACCCTAATACCCTAGAAACAATCAACCCTATAGGTCCTCCACCCTAATCCCTCAACCCTATACCCTCAACCTCTATCACTTTCTCCCTATCTATACATCTCACCTCTCCCTCCTTCCCTCCCTCCTACCCTCTGTAATTGTCTCTATCCACCATCTCCCTCTTTCTACGTACCTCTCGTTCAATAAATCCCTACCACCCTCTCTTGCTCCCTCTATCCATCTCTCTTTATGTCCATCCCACTCTATCCCACTCTCTCCTCCCATTACCTCTCTCTCCCTCTCTCTCATGTCTCTCCCTCCCAACCCTCTCTCTCTCAGGTCTCTCCCTCTGGAAACCTACCTAGGTAACTCTCTCTTCGTCTCTCTCCCCTCTCTCTATCTATCCCTCCAACCCTACCTAGATAAGTCCCTCTAACTCCACCCCCTCTTTCTCTACCTCTATCAAGTCACTCCCTCCCACACCCTCTCCCTCTCTCAGGTCTCTCACTCACACTCCCTCTCTCCCACTCCCTCTCTCTTAAACTCTCACTTCCACCCCCTCTCCATCTCTCTAGACTCTCTCTCTCTCTAAATTATCCCTTCGTCTAAAGACATACATAAATGGATATATACAAGCATAATACATATGTACATATAATCTTACATCCATACAAGTATACATACATTAATGTGTAGATACAATCTACATACATAGAGGCATACATACAATATATATGCATTGATACATACATACATGACATACAAGCATACATGTACATACAAACATACAAATATATCAACATACATTCAATATATTAACATTTAACATAAAGGAAGACATAAAACGAGCGTGTTATAACGCGCTCGTGTTATGTCTTAGTTGACATGTTTGTCACATAAGCAAAAACCATGTGAAAAGTGAGATATAACGCGAGCGAGTTATAATGCGCTCACATTATATCTTGCTTTGGGAATTCCCGAGCCTTAGGCTTGGTATTTTCCTTGGAATACCAACCCAAATGCTTGGAGGGCATTCCCAATGACCAGAGACATGTTTTTGGAAAATCTACCATATTTCTCATAATCAAGTTCGTGCTCACCGTCAAGATTGCACGTGGTTCAATATCGAAAAAATCGAACACATGGGTAATGTTGGGTTCTCTCTTAGCTATCCAACGATGTAATTTTTTTCATTTTCCGAAAATGTTAAGCCTTTCATCCATAATTTATTTTATATGTATGTCTTTTTTTTGCCAAAAAGCAGATTTTGGTATTTTTTTCGTTATAAATTAACCGTTCATAGATTTTTCAAATAAATTACATTTTTAGAAACTAGACTCCATTCTACAAATTTTTAAAAAAATCAATTAGTTTCCAAAATTTGTAGGGGTAGCACAACCAAAATTATGTTTTTCAGGAAATTTCCACTTCGAAAATTAGTAAAAAATCAAATATTCATTAAAAAATTATCAAAAAAATTGCACTTCAACTACATACTGTTAGCTAACTTCTAACCATTGTGATTTTAAAAATACTAAAAAAAAGTTCAATGTACGAGGGTCATACAAGAGTTGCTATGTTATGTTTTCTTGACAAAAATAACACCAATTTGTGTACGTCGCTCGTTTGAACCCCTTAATTTCAACCATTTTCAAAATAAATTAGTAGTTTAGAAACTAGACTCAGAGCACTTGAATCCTTCTTTTTGTTCCATCTCAAAATTTTGAATGTAACTATCCTCAATTTCACATCCAAGTTCAGTATTTCCTGATTTCAAGAAAAAGTTGTCCACTTAAGTCCCCTTTTTGGGAACCATCTTTGTGCACTTACCCGTTCATTTTGTGCACTTACCCGTTCATTAGTATAAATATGCTTGAGAATTGTAACTACCTTTGTATATGTGGCATCAAATAGAATAGTAATTTTAGTTAAAGCTTGCCTCACAATACTTTTATATTCTTAGATGAATACATGAAATCCCAAAGAGATATTTTGGATGGAGTATTCTTAGGTTAATCAAGTAAATCAAATCCCTTAGTCATGTACCTCCAATTGTAAGATGACTTCATGTGGTGGTCAAGGGATGAAAAGTAGGCAAATTCTTAGAAATAGATGATTTGGTATGATATGTAAAACATACATATGTATAAACTATTTGAACAAGAGTATAATGACTTGTAGGAGTAGTATCATAAGGTATATCATTCTCATGTGTAACTATGAAAGTATCATTGCTAGAAAGGAAACCATTAGCACATGTATTTATCACAAAATATATATCATGTCACAACATGTGAAAGAAAAGTGCTCAAAGGTAATGTATTGCTATGTTCTAGCACATTACTAACACAACCACAATAGTAGAAATAGAAGCAATATAAGGTGTATGGATAAGTGACTTACATGAGAGTATCCAAAAGGTAAGGGTAGACAATTACTATATTAATGAAGGAGAAAAAGGTATATAAATGATGAAACAACTGTCCATAGCCAATATAGTCTCATATGAATGATAAAAGAGCATGAGCAAAATACTTGAAGAAAACAAGTTAGGGGAGAGGACCCGATAGTTGAGCACTTTAACTTTGTGTTTCTCAAAATTCTACATGGAAATTTCAAATCACTCCCATTTTTTTACAATAGCTTACTTGGCAAGTCCCTTGCTTATAACTAAGGTTTCAGGACCACATCATCAAATATGATGCCACGTCACCATGCTTTCTGTCAAGGTTGTGAAAAATCTATTGCAGTTACTGATTATAAATCTCCTATCTATAAAGATTATTTGACTGCCGAAAATTAATTCACAACAAATACTGAAAAATAATACAACTGCAACTTCACAAATAAAACTCACAGGAATAGAGAAGAAAACATGCAAACTAATAAACACAATATTTTTGGACAAATTGTCCCTGGAAAAACCTCGGAGGGAAAACCAGTACTGCATATGAGGAATTATATTAATCTTCAGCAAATCAAGAGATACAAAAGAAACTGCTTGCCTCTCACTGACAAAGCTCCGGCAATATTCTTCACCGGAAATTCTTCTCTCAATTTCTCCTGCTGAAATTCCACTGCTGCTGCCTCCAACGCTATCACTGCAAGACTATTTTCTATCACTACAAATATTTCTCCAACTCGTGTCTATCAGTCTGTGTTCTCCAAATTCCCAATGACCCCCTTTTAAACTATTCTCATTGGAAAACCAATGGCCAAGATTTAATCTCAATCAATGGCTAAGATTAATTGGACTCTAACAAACCCTAACTAATTGGTTTCTAGAAGTCTCTAGAGGAATCAATTATTTAATTAAATAATTAAATATTTGGACCTAACTAACTTCTATCTAGAAGTTTCAAGAATTAAATACTAATTCTTGGAATTGGAGAAACAACTGTCCGAGCTACAATATTAAATTAACACTCCCTCTTAGCGAGGAAGGTGTTTTGCATAACACCCAACATATCTCTGAAGAAGATGAATTTCGCCTTCCCCAATGCCTTTGTCATAATGTCTGCTACCTACTGATCTGTAGGTATATACTCTAGCTGAATAATCCCCCGTTGTACACAATCCCTGATGAAATGATACCTGATGTCTATATGCTTAGACCTATCATGAAACACCGGATTCTCAGACAACTTGATGCAACTCTAATTGTCACAGTGTATCATTGTAGTCTTAACCCTCTGACCTAACAAGGCTACCAGCAACTTTCGAAGCCATATCACCTCACATGTCGCCATGCTAGCTGCTATGTATTCTGCCTCTATAGAACTCAGGGCCATGGACTTCTGCTTCCTGCTGTACCAAGAGACAACTCTTGATCCCAAGCTAAAGCAACACCCTGAAGTGCTTTTCCTTTCCATTGTACTGCCTGCCCAATCTGCGTCAGTATATCCTATCAACTTGATACCATCACCTCGAGTATATTTGATCCCATACTTGATTGTACCACGTAAATACCGCAACACATGTTTTGCCGCTGTCCAATGCATTCTCTTCGGCTCAACCATGAACTGACTAAGAGAATTTACTACAAAGGATATATCTGGTCTGGTGTTGACCAAATACATGAGAGATCCAATCAACTGTCTGTATAAAGTGGGGTCTACATCCTTCTCCCTGGATGAGTCTACCTTCTTCCAATTCGTGATCATAGGAGTAGACATGGCTCTACAATCCTCCATCTCGAACCTCCTCAAGATTTCAATGCAGTATTTCCCTTGACCAAGGAAAATATCACCATCTGTCTGCCATACCTCCATGCCTAGAAAGTAGTGCATAAGCCCCAAATTTTTCATCTCGAACTCTGCTGCAAGGTCCCTCTTGCACTCCTCTATGAGCCCCAGTGAACCTGTTAAAAACAAGTCGTCCACATATAGAACAAGAATGAGAATCTCACCCCCAACTACCAAGTAGTAGAGATTAATATCCGCCTCACTCTTCACAAAGCCCAATCCCTACAAGTATTCATCAATGTGCTCATACCACGCCCTAGGAGCCTGCTTGAGTCCATACAAAGCTCTCTTCAATCTGCACACGTGGGTTTCACTGCTGTGTGCTACAAAGCCCTCTGGTTGTTCTATGTATACTTCCTCTTTCAATTCACCATTAAGAAACGCTGTCTTGACATCTATTTGATGGATCTGCCATCCCATCTATGCTGCAAGAGAGATCACAGCTCGTATAGAAGTATACCTGGCCACTAGAGCGAATGTCTCCTCATAGTCTATTCCCTCCTTCTGAGAGAAACCCTTGGCCACAAACCTTGCCTTGTATTTCTCGATGCTACCATCTGCACCGTGCTTGATCTTATAGATCCAACATGATCCAACCACTGCCCTATTTGTCGATCTAGGCACAACCTCCCACACATCGTTCTGCACTATTGAGGTATATTCCTCAACCATTGCATCTCGCCACACTTGCTGTTGTGCGGCCTCCTGATAATTGGAAGGCTCACTATCTACCAACTGACTAACTAAAGCCATATAGTCATTATACCTGGCTGGTTGTCTTCGCTGCCTACTACTCGTCCTAGGAGCTCCCACAAACTTCTGAGTATCCTGTTGGTTACTGCTACCAATTGTAGAGGATGAAATATCAACCCCCATGTGTTCCTGATGCATCTCTTGGATCTGTTGCATCTGTTGCTCCATACTCTGCTAACTCTTAGCACCTAAGCCTGTGCTTGTACTAGTCACTGTACTCGAGCTTCGCTGTCCTTGATCTGATTGCTCAATCCTTGGAGCTTCTATTGGCTGCTCACTCTGATCATCTGCTGGCAAATCTCTGGACCTTCTAAATGCCTTGTCCTCCATGAACTTGACATCATGCCTGACTATAATCCTCCTGGCCCCTGGAATAAATATTCGATATGCCTTTGAGGTCTCGTTGTACCCCACAAAGTACCCTCTCTCTGCAGTCTAATCTAACTTGGAACGTGTAGCACCTAGAATGTGACAATATGCCAAACTCCCAAATATCTTGAAGTGGCTGACATCTGGCTTCTTCCCTGAGAACGCCTCCTCTGGTGTCATCTTGCCCAATACCTTATGTGGAATCCTGTTTTGTATGTATATTGTTGTACTGCATGCCTCTGCCCATAAGTAACGTGGCATATCCTGGTCATACAACATAGCCCTTGGCGCCTTTGATATAGACCGATTCTTCCTTTCAGCAACCCCATTCTGTTGTGGGTTGTAAGGAACAGTCCACTCTCTTGATTCCTTCCCTGGTACAGAACTCCTAGAACTCTTTCCCTTTGTACTCGCCTCCATTGTCTGACCGAAAAACCTTTATCTTCCTGCCTGCCAAATTCTCCACAAGAGCTTTGAACTCTTGGAAATGACTGAAAACCTCATCCTTGGTCTTCAAGAAGTATATCCAGGTCTTCCTGGATAAATCATCAATAAAAGTAACAAAGTACTTGTATCCTCTAAGAGACTTTGTCGACATTGGTCCACATATATCTGAATGTACTAGATCAAGAACACCCTTGGATCTGGTGTCACTCTTTGGAAAAACTGCTTTCACAAACTTCCCCAACACACATCCCTTACATACATCATCATGCTTTGTGCTCACCTCTGGAACACCTGTCACTATCTCACGAAGCAATTTGAGTGCTCCATGATGTATATGGCCCATCCTCCTATGCCATAGCTCTTCTTGATCTCTAGAATTTTCGCTGCTCATCAGTGCCTTATGAGTATCAAACTGCAACCTGTAAAGTTGGCCGCTCCTAACTCCAATAGCTATGAGTGATTTCCAATCCTTGTGCTTGATTAACACATTTGCCCCTCTAAAGAGTACATTGTAGCCTTTATCCTGAAGGACAAATACGAAAATAAGATTCATACCCAAGCCTGGCACATGCAACACATCATGAATGGGAATCGGCTTGCCATTCTCCCTTTGAAATAGAACAGTCCCTTTTCCAACTGGATTTAGTTTGGACATGTTCCCCATAGAAATCTGGTTTATGATGTCCTCCTCCTTATAACTGGAGAAGTATTATCTAACTCCTGTCATATGAAATGACGCCCCACTGTCTATATACCAAACACCCTGTGAGGTTGAGCTAACCATACAAGCTATGAGTGCAAACTCATTTTCCATTTTGCTAGAGAGCTCATCTGCACTTGCTGAAGCTGTCGTCTGCTTCTTGCCTTTCTTCTTTTGTGGGCAATTGCTGACATAGTGGCCAAATTCGTGACAACCGTAGCACTTGACTTTAGACAAGTCCTTCTTCTTCTCGCCTTTAGGATTTGATCCTTTGCTAGACCCCTTCTTTGCTTTACCTTTTCTTGCTAGGGCAACATTTTCCTGTTTTGCCTCACTTTTCTGACTCTTACTGCTGGCACCATTGACAAGGCTTAGTCTAAGCTCCTCCTGAGTGAAGTCACTCCATAGTCGATCCCAACTCGGTAAGGTGTCTTGTCCATTAATAACTTGAACAAAGACATCCCATTGCTTAGTAAACCCATTTAGGGCTATCCGTACTAGCTCGTCATCATCTGGTTTATCTCCAACAACTGCCAACTCATCTTTGACAAGTCTAAGTCTGGTGAGGTAACTTGTAACGTCTTCTCCCTTGTTCATCCTGGTGTTCCTCAACTTTTCTCTGAGAATCAACTTCCTGTTCGTGGTAGCATTCTGGTACAGATTCAAAATGGCATCCCACATCATCTTCGTTGTATCCAACTCTGCGATATGTGGAATAATATGATCCTTAACACCATCAAGAATCAACCTCCTTGCCTTGGCATCTTCCTTCTTATATGCTAAGAGCTGTGCTGGATTTGTAGGTACAGCTACAACACTGGTAACATATTCTTTGATACCATTCTCTTCTAGCAATAAAGAAATTATGGCTTTCCAGACACCAAAATTTGAGGCTCCATCCAATCTGTCCTGATCTCTTAAACCTGCTGAGGCCATCTCAAACAAAAAATAGTAATAACAAAAATAATAATACTGAAGAGGTAGAACTTGGTTTTATAAACCCTCCATTTTTATTTTCTGCCTATGCCTGAGCTGAGCTCTTTCTGCCCTTAAATCTGCTCCGATACCATGTGAAAAATCTATTGCAGTTACTGATTATAAATCTCCTATCTATAAAGACTATTTGATTGCCGAAAATTAATTCACAGCAAATACTGAAAAATAATACAACTGCAACTTCACAAATAAAACTCACAGGAATAGAGAAGAAAACATGCAAACTAATAAACACAATATTTTTGGACAAATTGTCCCTGGAAAAACCTCGGAGGGAAAACCAGTACTGCAGATGAGGAATTATATTAATCTTTAGCAAATCAAGAGATACAAAAGAAACTGCTTACCTCTCACTGACAAAGCTCCGGCAATATTCTTCACCGAAATTTTTTCTCTCAATTTCTCCTGCTGAAATTCCACTGCTGCTGCCTCCAACGCTATCAATGCAAGACTATTTGCTATCACTGCAAATATTTCTCCAACTCGTGTCTATCAGTCTGTGTTCTCCAAATGCCCA
Organism: Sequoiadendron giganteum; assembly: GCA_007115665.2. Taxonomy (NCBI): domain Eukaryota; kingdom Viridiplantae; phylum Streptophyta; class Pinopsida; order Cupressales; family Cupressaceae; genus Sequoiadendron; species Sequoiadendron giganteum. The sequence continues at coordinate 327,166,195 of CM021104.1, forward strand.
ATGACCCCCTTTTAAACTATTCTCATTGGAAAACCAATGGCTAAGATTAATTAGACTCTAACAAACCCTAACTAACTGGTTTCTAGAAGTCTCTAGAGGAATCAATTATTTAATTAAATAATTAAATATCTGGACCTTACTAACTTCTATCTAGAAGTCTCAAGAATTAAATACTAATTCTTGGAATTGGAGAAACAACTGTCCGAGCTACAATATTAAATTAACAAAGGTGTCCAAAAAGGCCCCAAAAAAAGTGAGACCGATATTTGTACACTAAATCATGTTTTATTGGTGTGCTCATGTGGCATCACATGATTTGTTGCTTTTTACATCTAAGGAATACATTTCATTTAATTATGGATAGTTATCATCAAGTAACAACTTTAAAGTCACAACTATTGAAATATACTAAAGTAATGGGTCCTCTCCCGTTATATATTTAAATACAACCAAACCCACACAACAAACAAACAAAAAATGTATTAATCTTTGGAAGTGACAATATAGAACATCACCCCCGATTTCTTCTATATTGATGGCATTAATGGCATTTACTTGGCCAGCATAAATAGGGAGCACAAGCCCATGTGACCACCAGCCGAATCTCTGCCACACTTCAACCGCTTACATCTGTTGTACAGAAGTTGTTACAGTTCGAACGCCACATATTTTTTTGTCAGGTATATGACAAACACACTTTAAAATTCCCAAGGCAACCAATTAAATTACAGCCTTCATGCATTATCATTATGTCTGAAAAATCGAAACCTCGATCCCAACGTCCTGTTTTCTCCTGTAGTATTCCATGGACTGATGTTTTTAGCTGTTGTCCAGTCTGGACTGTTAACATCACTTTTAAACTGATTTTCAGTAAAAATCTGTAAGCTTTCCAATTAAAAAAAGCAAAAAAGATCAACCTGTCCTCCTTTTATGCGTGCGAATACAATATTTCCCTTGAGAATTTATGTCTCTCGATTCCTGTGAGAATACATTTAACAGAGCAAAAGCTAGCAGCAAAATATTAATAATGTGTCTTATCTTCACAGAATATTTCCAAAAGAAGAATTGCCAATTACCGTGCTTTGAATTATTCTTCTGTTTATTAGTAAATCGTCTGAAAGCTGTCCTTTCGAACATAGTTTAAGGTGATAAAAATTTCACAGAATCCAACAAAATCTGAAAAAAATCTGTAACCAATAAAATTGAATATCTGCCCATGCACTTATCTATGCTTGGACTTCTCCTTTTACGTGGATCAATATTATAACGCATGCAGCCAGATGAAAAAGGAAACCCTATACTTAAAGTTAGGTTAATCATCTTCCTTTCATGTCCATTCACATGTGGACTGTGGCATCAGTCTTTCTAGGAGCTATAAAGGTTGATTATAGGGCTAGATCTCTACTTACAATACCATTTCATATTCACCAATTCCAATAGAATTTTAAATAAAAACCCAATATCCTGATTTTCTTCATCCGTTCAACTATATTTCGTGCATCCCACATTAAAATGGAGAATGTGTCCCAATTCAAGGTAGCAAAACCCGGATCATTTGGGGTACCTGATCTTCCATTAGTTGAGGGTCAATAGTTTATTTTGGGTTTTTGAAAAGGACACTACTACTTTTATTAATATGCTAAATTCATCAATGTAATTAAGAAGCTACGGCACTGATCCGACCAGTAGACTTGTAAGCAACTCTTAGCAGAGATCCCTGCCAAGCGAATCCTTTGTTGATGTTGCTTTCATAACTTTGAGCAAAAGAATGGCAGGTACATGGACCGCTCAGAGGGATTGCTTGTAATATTCCCACATAAAAACAAGCTGGAATACTGTCTTGCTCCCTGATAAGCAATCATGAAGGGGGAAATTAGTTGTAGCTATGATGAATTTTGGGTTGCATGTGGGGCATGTCTAGACCTAAATAGGCCAAAAGAATGGGTTAGAAGTTGGAACTTGCTAGTCACCCCTTGCAATGATTCGTAGGGAATTTTTTCAGGGCTATGATAATTGAGTTGTATTTAGTTGCAATGTGCAATGTGTTTGCTTGCTATCATCTTCTTCTTTGTCCTGCAGAAGGAGGCAGATCCAGCAAGGTTTGCTCAGAGTGGTTCAGCATGAAAAGTGCAGAAGCTCATAATACCATGTGGGCTGTGCACTAAATCCATGAAAGAGAACAGGTTCATGAATGCCTTGCCTTGAGGACATCTATGACAACAATTTCTTTATCTTCTTCCGAAACCTAATCAAACCAAGTATGTGGATGGAATGGTATATCAGGATAGAACACCACACACAAATCTCCTGGACATCTGACTTGTACACAGATGAAAGGTACATTGGGTAGCACTCCCAATGACAGCCATTCTGCCACAAGGCAGCAGAAGCCAGTATCAGACACATCAGGAAACACACATTCCAATGGATTTAAAACACATCTGATATATCTATATATCTATAATATAGATATTTATATAAAAGAAATCAACAAGTTGTAGTACTATAGGGCTCCTGTCTTGTAGCTGCTAAACTTTCTGCACGAAGGAGTCAGATGGGTGGATGATAGTTTAATCACATGTGACAGCAATTAAAAGATAACGAAGAATCCCATCGTAGGCTGCTGTTTTCGGGGCTATTTAATTGACTATTCCTTCACCATTTTTATGGCTGTCTGGCATGTATTGGTCTAGCTTAGATTTTTTAATTGTTTTTACAAAAAAATTCAACTGCATATCAACTCCATTGGAAAAATAATAAGGAAAGTAAGTGTACACGGCAAGCAATGCGGAGGGAATCATCTGCCTTTCTCGACTCCCCGTGCCATGCATTTACTGTTCATTCCCATTCCCATATAAATGACGGCTCATGGGCTTGGGTTAGTGTATTAAAGTTTTCTGCTGCCTTGGAATACAGAATGTTTCCATGCAGGTTACCATTCATTAACGTGTTCAGAGGGCTCAGCATTGATGATTAGTGTTGAAATTCCCGCGGTAGTTGAAGTGGGTCAGTTACCCCCTATTTATAGGGTACCCATTTGGCTTTATGTATTGGGTGGTAGTGCATTTTCTCGTTCTCGTTTATGTGAAACAAAGTAATTGTGGTATAGGAAGCACTTTTCCTGCTCAATCTTGCAAGACAAGTGCTTTACCATGGTTTTGAACTTGCTGTTCATCCAGTAAGTAAGCACATTGTTAGGCAGTTGACAGACTGTTGCTATGTTGTGTTTAAGCTCAAGTAAGTATCTGGACTCGGTTTTTCATCTCATTGTTCATTTCATTCATGTGATTAGTCTTGGCTTTCGTTTTGCTTTGACAGTGAAGATTTCTTCTTAAGTTGAATCATGTTTTCCTACTCTGAATATTAGTTCTGATCGGAGACCTTCTAACACGTGCCTCATTTTATCCTTTTACGTAAACATTGCCCTATCGTGAAGTTCCCTTGTGCTCTGGTGACTCTTGTCCTCCAATCACATTGTCCCCTAGTGCTTGTTTGAGTTTTGCAGCCAGGGTTACTTCTTCTTATGTATTTTGTCCTTGGTTAGGTTCCAGAAGCCCAACTATCCCCTGATTTTGCATACAAAAACCCAATTTGATAGCCGTCTCCCCTGTTTTGATCAGCAAAGCAAAACTATAGTGTTTCTTGCTCTAGTTTTGCCCCAGTAGATTATCTTTCTCTTCACTTTTCAGTGCTGTTGGAGAGCTATGGAGTTATGGACTTCAATGGCTTCTCTGATGGGTGTTCTGGCCTTTAGCCAGACACTCATACAGGCAGTCCTTCCCCCTGAGCTTCGTTATGCTTTTAGCAAATTCATTCACCATATCCTCAGATGGTTCTCAGCCTACAGCTACTTTGACATCATGGAAGTAGAAAGTGTCAACACCAATGAGCTTTATAGTGCTGTGCAACTTCACCTAAGCAACTCTCCATCCATTTCTGCAACTAGAGTTAATCTCAGCAGGGCTAAAAACTCAAGCTCTTTCTCTTTCAGTCTTGCCAACAATGATAAGATTGTTGACAAGTACAAAGGAGTTACTATTTGGTGGGAGCACAGTGTGACCCAGAGACAGAACCAGGCATTTTCTTGGAGGCCGTTGCCAGAGGAGAAGAGAGGATTTGTTCTATGCATTCACAAGAAGGACACAGACCGTGTCTTGAATTCATATCTCGAGCACATCATGGAGCATGCTTCACAGATCAGGAGAAAGAATCAAGACCGCTTGTTGTACACAAATTCTAAAGGAGGAGGTATGGATTCCAGAGCTCAACCGTGGGAATCAGTGCCCTTTAAGCATCCAAGCACATTTGATACCTTGGCACTAGACCCAGTTAGGAAATCAGAGATCATAGCAGACCTTGAGGCCTTTGCCACGGGGAAGGAATTTTATCAGAATACTGGAAGAGCCTGGAAAAGAGGTTATTTGCTCTATGGACCTCCAGGAACAGGTAAATCTAGCATGATTGCAGCTATGGCTAATCACTTGTGCTATGATGTATATGACCTTGAACTTACAGAGGTCCATACAAATGCAGAGCTAAGGAAACTATTAATCAAGACTACTAACAAGTCTATCATTGTTATTGAAGATATTGATTGCTCCCTCAATCTCTCTGACCGTGCTAAAAGGCCTTGCAGGTTAGAGGGTAGAGCAGAGTCCCCAATCTATAGATCTGATGATAACAGCAATTCCATTACCCTCTCTGGATTGCTGAATTTCACTGATGGGCTATGGTCATGCTGTGGTAGTGAAAGAATCTTTGTATTCACCACTAATCATATAGAGAAGCTGGACCCTGCTCTGTTAAGGTCTGGTAGGATGGATATGCACATCTTAATGTCATTCTGCACGTTCCCTGCCTTGAAAATTCTAGTTAGGAACTATCTTGGTATTGAAAGGCATGAACTGTTCCCAAAACTGGAGCAGATTATTCAGGATGCCCAGATGACACCTGCAGATGTCAGTGAAATCCTCATAAAGTATCATCTCAATCCAACAAGAGCACTGGAAGAGTTGTTTGAAACATTCAAGGCTGCAAAGGAGAGACCTCCTCATGGATCTTCTTTTACCAGGGAAGAGAACCCATTTGAGGAGGAGTACGAGGAGCAAGAAAAGAGAGCTCTGGACACTCCTCAGAAGATTGAAAAAGAGGAATCCTTGGGTTTTGGTAAAGTATTGTCTGAAACATTTGAGTGCTACAAAGCAAGCCAAATGGCTAAGGAGAAAGATGCAGATGCAGAGAAACTAGCAAAGAGTAACTATCTGTCTGAAGAGGAAAGGAAGAGTGGAAATATAAAGATGCAGAAATCTGAATGTGTTGAATAGTTTGAGATGGTCAGCCAACATTAGTAGTGTGTTTTAGTTCTACTGTAAGCACAATTTTTGTAGTTTAATATTTGCTCAGTCTAGATCCTTGCTTTTGTTTTTTCTCTTACTATTTATGCAATGAAATTTATGGTCTTCTATTTTAAAGCTTTTGGCGCGTGAATTTCCAAAATGTTGTGTTGGTTTTCTTAGCCATCATGTTGTTCTCCATGATTAAGTTCTGCAGTCATTATATGTTCAAGCTTTTGGATTTTCAAATTGGTTCAAAAACCTTTTATGGAATTTCGTATTTTTTATTGTAATTGTTGGGTTGGTTGTTAATGTTACTTTCTAGAATGTCTAATTACAAATATAGATAAATCGTAATTTGCTTAGTTAATTAAGTAATTCTATCTCCAAGCTTTCTTCAGTAAAATATAAAATATTTCTTTAATAATTAAGAATGTTATTTTAATAGATTATTTAATTAATATATTGACTGCCTTCTTAATTAATAAAAGATACTTGATTAAAGTAAATTTGTGAAAATAAATCATTTTAACATAATAATAATAATTTAGGTTTTAATTTAATTTATCAATTATATTAATAAATAAGATCTAGACAGGGTTAAAATTAACCTAGGAAAATAATGTAAGTTAAACACAATAGTTTTTTAGTGTAAAATAGGAAAATATTTTTTTTATAAATATGATCCAATCTAATAAGATGTATACATATAAAACATAGATTAACACAAATTAATAATTAAGCATTGAAAATATAAAATGAAGTAGTATAATGTGAAAATTAAATTTGATAAGTGACAATATTTGTTGATGTGTGAAAATATATGTTAGTTTTTTATTTTTTTTAAAACAGGGCTACTCCAAAGTGATTCGTCTTAAGAGGTTTTTGTACCATTTGATATTGATGAAAGTTGTTTAAAGGTTTTTAGTTAAAAGTAAAGATAAAGTACATATGCTTTAATTACAAGGTGAGAACTAGATATGTAAACATTTCTAGTCTCATAGTGATTCATCATTTCAATTATAAATTAATAATAGAAAAATTGTAATCAAAGTTATTTTGTGATTTAGAAGAGGGTACAAGTTTGATATTACAATTAAAATGTTAATCTAATCTTTAAATTTAATCTTAATTTAACAAAGTGAAAGGTTAAGAATGAGATTGTTTTATCTTGTCATTTAATTTGATTTGCATTCAAACAAATCCAATTTGAAACTAATCTTTACTTCAATGATATTCACACATCCAAGAGCATATGATGGTGAAATCTTCAAGGACTTATCATCTATGAAGATAAGATCAAACAATTGTCATAATCCATGTACAAATTGATGGTGCAATCTTCAAGGACTTATCAACTATGAAGATAAGATCAAACAATTGTCATAATTCATGTACAAATTGAATACACAAACTTTTACAACCTTAATGTAAATGGTATTTAATAAACTACTTAGTTGGAATTCCCAAGTTGAACATACAATTTAGCCTCACTAAATGAGCAAGACTAAATATATGATATGAAGCATTGTGTTGGATCTATCAAATACTCCGGTGAATTGTATGTAAGGCCTTAGAACATAACTTGGTTTGGAAAGCTATTTAGAAAAAAGAAAGATAAACACAAAAAAAATAGTATCTGTTAACAATAAAATGTAGATCTAAGGTTTGGATTATTTATGTTAGAGAAACTAACCCTAGTGTAGTATAGTATGAAGGAATCAAGATAGTTTGATAGATATAGCATACACAACAGAAATAATTCTATACATTTATTGACACCATAAGCTAGGTTTGCTTATATATGCATCTCATATATTCTTTGTACATTATACTTACCATGAGCATAGATACATAAACCACATATGTTTGAGTAGCTTCTCCCTTTTCTCTCTATTTTATTCTTATATGTTATACCCCTTCTATATTTTATTATTTTTTTATCATTGTGTTCTACATATATGTGTGGATACATATAGAGAGAAATGTCCCTCTTCCTTGAGATATCTCTTGGATGTGCTATGAAAGGTACCACATGATGTTATTTTCTACTTGTGAACACAAAATCTGCACTTGATCAAACATGGACAAATATGGGCATATTAGTCATTTTATACAAGCCCAATAAAGCATTCCCCATGAAATTGTTGAGCATGTAAAAAAAATGAAAACATTATCAAGATAACATGAAACAACATGTAAATGAACATGAAATCTTATTCTAAACTACTCAAACCATCATCCCATAAAGGGATTGGTGCCACTTTGATGTGGAGAGTGGCCCTTTCCCAATATCTTATGATAAGCTCTTGATCCCTTGATGTGAAGATGACCTGATGCAAGCATAGAGAATTCCCCCATCGTGATGTGATAGACTACCTCGATATAGGTAGGACAAGTTGACCTTAGGAATGTGCCAAGTAGTTCTAGGATGGAACATGATACATACATAAGATCAAACCATGATGTGGATGTAGGTGGGTGATGGAAAGAATAATGGAATGAGATGGGTGATGTTAGGGTTAGAAGAAAGATATCTAATAGTTAAATGTAGATTTGAACAATGAAACAAAGAAATAAAATATTTAAAAAATTATAGCAGAAACAAGACAACACAAAGAATTAACGTGGTTCACCCAATTTGGGCTACATCCACAAAATCGGAGCCATCCAAATATTTTATTGTCTAGTGCAAAAAATATTACAATCTCACAAATAATACCATGCTACAAATCTCATCCCAACCACTTATTACAAGCCTTTTAGAAAATTCTAGAATTAGGATTCTACAAAGTCAGTTTTTTTCCTTTTTTAGTGATGAAGCGAAAAAGTATGGGACCTCGACAAGGATACATGAACAGTGTACAATATAGCATGATCAGTCACCACATACCAATAGGTGAATGCAATGGAAAGCGAGGAAGAACAAGCCAAAGAATCCATGGTGGATGGAAAGTGCTTTATTTATACGAGGTGCCTATTTGCCAAGTTTTCACCAAGGTACTTTCCCAAAGCGCCACCGAAGTGGTTTTCACTAGAGGACTATTTTTTCTTTACCGTTTTCAATCCTTTTTTTTTGGATTTTATCATTTTTTAAATTTTTTTGTATTTTGGATTTATACCTTGAAAGCTTAGGCATAAAACTTTTTCAAATGGGAACTATTGATGGGCTCTTGGAAAGGCTCACCTTCTGGTGTGGACAATCGATACACTCCTGATTTGTAACTTGTCGTGATGATGAAGGGTCCCAACCAATTAGGTTCAAACTTTCCCTTGTCGTTTGGATTTGGTACATTCTTCTGATTTTCTTTTAGAATGAGCTCTTTGACATAGAATGACCAACTTTTGATCTTCTTGTTATAGCTCCTCTTGAGACGATTCCAATAAAATTGTAAGTGATTCAAGAAATCTAGGTGATACTCATCTAATAACTCCAACTCATTCAACCATGACACTCTGTATTCTTCATCAATTCAATAAGGTTCTATAGTGATATTCTTAGAGATGAGAGCTTGACCTCAATAGGTAGGATAGCCTCAAAACCATATACAAGAGAGAAAAGAGTTGCACCTATAGGTATGCAAATACTGGTTCGGTAGGCCCATAGGGTGGGGTTTAACTGTAGATGCCATTCATGACCAATTTCATTGACCATTTTCTTTAGGATCTTCAAAATTGTTTTATTCACGGCCTCAGTTTGACCATTTCCCTAGGGGTAGTAAGGGGTGGAGAACTTGTGTTGCATATTAAACCTTTCACACAACTCACGAACATCCTGATTCTTGAAGGGTGTCCCATTATCTGAGATAAGGGATTGTGGAACACCATAACAATAGATGAGGTAATTGAGGATGAACTTGGAGATTTGCTTCCCCATGATAAATGTCATGGGAATGACCTCTACCCCCTTCGTGAAGTACTCAATGGAAATGATGATAAACTTATGTCCATTGGAGAAAATTAGTGTGATCTTTCCTATGAGGTCGAGTCCCCATTGTGAAAAATCCCAAGGTGTAATGAGAGGTTGAATTTCTTGAGCTAGTGCATGGATGAGTTCTCCATGTTGTTGACACTACAAACACTTTCTGACATAGTTGTGAGCTTCTTTCTCCATGGTGGGACAATAGTGCCCCATACTCAATAGTTTCTTGGCCAAGGTCATACCACTAGAATGTGATCCAAAAATACCTTTGTGTACCTTCATCAAGGCATTCAAGGCTTCCTTGAGGTTAAGGCATCATACTAGGGTCCCCTCGATACTTCTACGATAAAGGGTTTCTCCCAGGATAACAAATCGGGATGAATTTTTAACAAAGGTTTTCCTTAGGTTTGGAGTGATGTTATCGGGGAGGATTCCTCCTTTTAAATAGGTGAATATGTCATGATACCAAGGATCATCAAGACTAATGACTTCACACACAAACTCTAATTTTGGTACTTTGAAATCCGGAATGTGAAACTACTCTACTAGAAACTCACATTTGGGTGTGTTCTTTGAGATATCTAGCAAGGATTCGATTGTTGCCATAGCATTTGCAACTATGTTATTTTCTCAGGGTATCTGTTCAAAGGTTATGTCGATGAAATAGTCTTTGAGATTTTCAACCAGATTTTTGTAGGGGGTAAGCTTATTGTCTTTAGTCAATTCATCATTTACCTCATTGATGATCAACTACGAATATCCAAAGACTTTGAGTGTGATGATCAACCATTGTGTTGCTATTCCGAGTCCTATGATAAGAGCTTCATATTCTGCAATGTTGTTTGTACATGGGAAGGACAACCGATAGGATTTCAAAATGCAATCCCCTTATGGTGTGATAAAAATAATACTCACTCCTGATCCATGTTGTGTGAAAGAACCATCAAAATATAGTTTCTAATGGTTTTCTACGTCTAGGAGGAAGATTGACTCATTTGGAAATTTTGATACTAGTGTGTTCTTTGCATATATAGGTGCATCAACTAACTAATCTATGATCACTTGTCCTTTAATGGATTTTCGCTCCACATATTCAATGCAATATTATGTCAAGATCATCACCCACTGGGCCATATGTCTTGTGAGAGTTTCTTTGGATAAAAGATACTTGAGGGGATCAATCTTGGTGATGAGCTTAACTTGATGGGCCAACATATAGTGCCTAAAATTCTACAAGGCAAAGACAACTACAAGGAAATATTTTTCAATGAAAGTGTAGTTTAGCTCATGTACCACTAAAATTCTACTGATATAATATATGACCCTCTCCTTTCCTGTTTCATCATGTTGGGCTAGAAGAGCACCAAGAGTTGTTGTTGTAGCTAAGATGTACAATATCAATGGTTTGTTCAGAATTGGTGGCATAAGGACAAGCGACGTTAGTAGATATTCCTTGATCGAGTTGAATTCCTTTTTGCACTTCTCATCCCACTTGTATGCTACCCCCTTGTGAAGTAGATGAGAATAGGGGATGGTTTTATCCGCCAATTGTTCTATGAATCTTTAGATTGATTAAAGCCTTCCTTGTAAACCCCTCAGTTGTTTTAGTGTATGTGGTGCTTCCATGTCGAGGATTGCTTTGAATTTTGCGGGATCAATTTCGATTCTCCTCATTGACACAATATATCCCAAGAGATTTCCTAAAGTTATGCCAAAGACACATTTCTTAGGATTGAGCCACACCTTATACTCTTCACTTGTCTATTGAAGATTGGGCCTAGTGTTGAATTTGTTTGATATTGAACCATGTGCAATCCTGACAGTGAGCATGAACCCGATTATGTGAAATATTATAGAATTTGCAAAAACACGTCTTTGGTCATTGGGAATTCCCTCCAAGCCTTTGGGTTGGTATTCCAAGGAAAATACCAATCCCAAGGCTTGGGAATCCCCAAAGAAAGATATAATGTGTGCACGCTATATCTTAGTTTTGAAATAGTTTTTTGTGTTTGTGGGGAACATGTCTAGCAAGACATAACTTGAGCATGGTTTAATGCGCTCACGTTATGTCTTGCTTTATGTTAAATGCTACTCTATTGAATGTATGTTTATATATTTGTATGTCATGTATGTATGTATGTATGTATGCATGCCTATATGTATGTATGTATGCATGTATGTATCAATACATGCATATTGTATGTATTCCTATATGTATGAAATATTGTATCTACACATGTACATGTATGCTTATATGTATGTAGGATTGTATGTACATATGTATTATTCTTGTATATATGTGTTTATGTATGTCTTTAGAGGGAGGGAGAATTTTGAGAGAGAGCGAGAGAGAGTTGTCTACATAGGGTGGGAAGGGGAGAGAGAGAGAGAGAGAGAGAGGAGAGAGAGAGAGATAATTGAGAGAGGAGAGAGAGAGAGGGGAGAGACAAAGAAGAAAGAGAGAGTTATGTAGGTAGGGTTCCAAAGGGAGAGACTTGAGAGTGTGAGGGGGTGAGAGGAGAATTGAGAGATAGATAGTGAGAGGGAGTGCAAGAGAGAGGAGTGTGAGTGAGAGACTTGAGAGAGGGAGAGGGTGTGGGAGGGAGTGACCTGAGAGGGGGAGAGAAAGAGGGGGGTGGAGTGAGAGGTAATTATATAGGTAGGGTGGGAGGGATGGATAGAGAGAGGGGAGAGAGAGAGAGAGTTACCTAGGTAGGTTTCTAGAGGGATAGACCTGAGAGAAAGGGAGAGAGATGGAGTGAGATAGATATAGATAGATAGAGGTAGCAAGAGAGGGTGGTAGGGATTGATTGAACAAGAGGTACATAGAAAGAGGGAGAGGACCTAGATAGAGACAATTAGAGAGGGTAGGAGAGAGGGAGGGAGGGAGAGGTGAGATGTGTAGATAGAGAGAAAGCAATATGGGTTGAGAGTATAGGGCTGAGGGATTAGGGTGGAGGACCTATAGGGTTGATGGTTTCTAGGGTATTATGGTTTAAGGGTTGAGAGTTGAGGGATTAGGGTTGATAGAAGAGGGTATTAGGTTGAGGGTATAGGGTAGAAGGTTTAAGGGTTTAGGGTTAAGGGTTTAGGGTTGAGGGTAGAGGGTTTAGGGTATAGGTTTGAGGGTATATGGTTGAAGGATTATGTTGAGGGTCCAATGTAAAGGGTAAAGGGTAAAGGGTATAGGGGTTAATGGTTTAGAGTTTAAGGATTTAGGGTTGAGGGATTAAGGGCTGAGGGTTGAGAATTGAGGGTTTAATGTATAGGGTAGAGGGTAGAGGGCTTAATGGTTTAAGGTTTAAGGTTTAAGGATTGAAGGTTGAGGGTTGAGGGTTGAGGGTTGAGGGTTGAGGGTTGAGGGTTGAGGGTTTAAGGTTGAGGGTAGAGGATTGAAAGTATAAGGTATAGGGTTGAGGGTCCAATGTATAAGGTAGAGGGTATAGGGTTTGAGGGATTAGAGTTTAAGAGTTGAGGGTTACGGGTCGAGGGTCGAGGGTTTAAGAGTTGAGGGATTAAGGGTTGAGGGTTTAGGGATTAGGGTAGAGAGTTTTTTTGGATTTAAGGGTTTAAGGGTTGGGGGATTAGGGTTTATGGTAGAGGGCATTGGGTTGAGGGTAGAGGGTTTAAGGGTTTTGAGGTTTGGGGTTGAGTATTTAGGAGGTTTAAGGGTTGAGGGTTTAGGGTTGAGAGATTAGGGTAGAGAGGGGGAGGGATGGAAGGGTGGGCCAGATGGATGGATAGAGTGAGATAGAGAAGGAGAGAGGAGGGAGGGACATATATATATGAGGGTTGAGGATCCAATGTATATGGTAGAGGGTTCAAAATAGAGGGTATAAGGTTGATGACTTGTAGGGTTGAGGGTATATGATTGAGGGATTAGGGTTGAGGGTACATATGGTTGAAGGATTGGGGTTGAGAGTCTAATGTATAGGGTAGAGTGTATCAGGGTTGAGGGTTTATGGTTTGAGGGTTGAGGATTGAGGGATTAAGGGTTGAGGGTTGAGAACTGAGGGTTGAGGATTTAATGTATAGGGTAGAGGGTTTAAGGTTGAGGGTAGAGGATTTAGGGTATAGGGTTGGGGTATTAGGGTTGATGATCCAATGTATAGGGTAGAGGGTGTATGGGTTGAGGGATTAAGGGTCAAAAGGGTTGAGGGTTTAGGGTAGAGATTTTACTAAGTGGGTTTAAGGGTTTAAGGGATGAGGGATTAGGGTTGAGGGTAGAGGGTAGAGGATTGAGGGTAGAGTGTAGAGGTTTTAAGGGTTGAGGGTTTAGGGTTTAGGTTTTAGTGTTGAGTGTTTAAGGTTTTATAGGGTAGAGGTTTTAAGGGTTGAGGGATTAAGTTTGAGGGTAGAGGATTGGGGTTATAGGGTTGGGGGATTAGGGTTGAGGGTCCAATGTATAAGGTAGAGGGTATAGGGGTTGAATGATTAGGGTTTAAGGGTTGAGGGATTAAGGGTCAAGAGGGTTGATAGATTAGGGTAGAGAGTTTACTAAGTGGGTTTAAGGGTTGAGGGATTAGTGTTGAGGGTAGAAGGTTTAATGGTTTAGGGTTTAAGGGTTGAGGGTTGAGGGTTTAAGGTTGAGGGTAGAGGATTAAGGTTATAGGGTTGGGGGATTAGGGTTGAGGGTCCAATGTATGGGGTAAAGGGTATAGGGGTTGAGGGTTGAGGGTTGAGGGATTAAGGGTCAAGAGGGTTGAGGGATTGGGTTAGAGAGTTTACTAAGTGGGTTTAAGGGTTGAGGGATTAGGGTTGAGAGAAGAGGGTATTGGGTTGAGGGTAGAGGGTAGATGGTTTAAGGGTTGAGGGTTGGGGGTTCGAGGGTTTAAGGTTGAGGGTAGAGGGTTGAGGGTATAGAATTAGGGGATTAGGGTTGAGGTTCCAATGTATAAGATAGAGGGTATAGGAGTTGAGGGATTAGGGTTTAAGGGTTGAGGGTTGAGGGTTGAGGGTTGAGGGTTGAGTGTTGAGGGATTAAGGGTCAAGAGGGTTGAGGGATTAGGGTAGAGATTTTACTAAGTGGGTTTTAGGTTTTAAGGGTTGAGGGATTAGGGTTGAGGGAAGAGGGTATTGGGTTGAGGGTCGACAGTAGACAATAGATGGTTTAAGGGTTTAGGGTTTAAGGCTTGAGGGTTTAGGATTTAGGGTTGAGTGTTTAAGGGTTTAAGGTTTGAGGGTTTAGGGTTGATGGATTAGCATTGAGGGTATTAGAGTTTAAGGTTTGAGGGTTGATGGATTAGGGTTGAGGGTATAGGTTATTGGGTTGAGGGTATAGGATAGAAGGTTTAAGGGTTTAGGTTTGAGGGTTAAGGTTTGAGGGTAGATGGTTTAGGGTATAGGTTTGAGGGTATATGGTTTAAGGATTAGGTTTGAGGGTATAGGTTTGATGGTATATGGTTGAAGGATTAGGTAGAGGGTAGAGGGTTTAAGGGTAGAGGGATTAAGAGTTGGGGGTTTAGGGTAGAGGGTTTAGGGTTTAAGGGTTTAGGGTTTAGGGTTGATGGTAGAGGGTTTATTGTTTAGGGTAGAGGGTAGAGGGTTTAAGAGTTTAAGGGTGGAGGGTAGAGGATTTAAGTGTTAAGGGTAGAGAGTAGAGGTTTAATGGTAGAGGGGAGAGAGATAGGAGTGAGTGAGTGAGTTAGAGAGAGAGAATTGAGGGTATAGGGTTGATGGTTTAGTGTATTGGGTAGAGGGTAGAGGGTAGAGGGTTTAAGGGTTTAGGGTGTAAGGGTGTAAGGGTTTAGGGTTGAGGATTGAGGGTTTAGGGTTTAGGTTTGAGTGTTTTAGGGTTTAATGGTTGAGGATTTAGGGTTGAGGGTTGAGGGTTTAAGGGGTGAGGGATTAAGGGTTAAGAATTTAGGTATTAGGGTAGAGAGTTTTATTGGATTTAAGGGTTTAAGGGTTGAGGGATTATGGTTTAGGGTAGAGGGTATTAGATTGAGGGTAGAGGGTAGAATGTTTAAGAGTTTAGGGTTTAAGGGTGGAGGGTTGAGGGTTTAGGGTTGAGTGTTTAAGGGTTGAGGGATTAGGGTACAAAGGGAGGGATAGATGGATAGAGAGATGGGGGAGAAGTGAGATAGAGAGAAGGAGAGAAGAGGGAGGGACATAGATATATGAGGGTTGATGATGCAATGTATAGGGTAGAGTGTTGAAAATAGAGGGTATAGAGTTGGGAGATTAGGGTATTGGGTTGAGGGTATAGGGTGTAGGGATTAGGGTTGAGGGTACATATGGTTGAAGGATTGGGATTGAGAGTCCAATGTGTAGGGTAGAGGGTATATGGGTTGAAGGTTTAGGATTTGAGGGTTGAGGATTGAGGGATTAAGGGTTGATGGTGTAGAATTGAGGGTAGAGGGTTTAAGGTTTAAGGTAGAGGGTAGAGGATTGAGGGTATAGGGTTGGGGGATTAGGGTTGAGGGTCCAATGTATATGGTAGAGGGTATAGGGGTTGAGGGATTAGGGTTTAAGGGTTGAAGGATTAATGGTCAAGAGGGTT
>CM021104.1:327182051-327244842 GCA_007115665.2 Sequoiadendron giganteum
GGTAGAGAGTTTACTAAGTGGGTTTAAGTGTTTAAAGGGTTGAAGGATTATGGTAGAGAGTAGAGGGTAGAGGGTAGAGGGTAGAGGGTACAGAGGGTTTAAGGGTTTAGGGTTTAGGAGTTGAGTGTTTAAGGGTTTACTAGGAGGTGAAATTGCAGAGGTTTAAAAGGGTTGAGAGTTTAAGGTTGAGGTAGAAGTTGAAGTGTATAGGGTTGGGGGATTAGGTTGAGGATCAATGTATAGGAGTAGAGAAATTTATAGGGTTGAGGATTGGGGTTTAAGGGTTGAGTAGTTAAGGGTTGAGAAGGAGTTAAGGTTAGAGGTAGAGTTTATAGGTGGGTTTAAGGGTTGAAGTAGATGGTATTTAGAGGATTGAGGTTTAAGAACTGAGAGGTGTAGGGTTGAGGTTGAGGTTTTAAGGTTAGGAGGATTGAGGAGTATAGGGTTGCAGAGGATTAGGGTTGAGATCAATGTATAGAATTATAGAGGTATAGGGGTTGAGGGATTAGGGGTCTAAGGGACTGAGGAGTTGAGGTTGAGGTACAAAAGGTCAAGAGGGTGGAGGGTTATGGTAGAAGTTTACTAAGTGGGTTTAGAGGTTGAGGATTAGAGGTTGAGGTAGAGGTATTAAGGTTGAGAGTGAGAAGGGTAGATAAAGTTTAAGGGTTGAGGGTTGGGGGTTCAAGGTTGAGGGTAGAGAGTTGAGGGTATAGGGTTCGTGGATTAGGGTTGAGGGTCCAATGTATAGGGTAGAGAGGGTATAGGGTTTAAGGGTCGAGGGTTGGGGGATTAAGGGTCAAGAGGGTTGAGGGATTAGGGTAAATAGTGTACTAAGTGGGTTTAAGGGTTGATGGATTAGGGTTGAGGGTTTAGGGTTTAGGGTTTAGGGTTTAGGGTTGAGTGTTTAAGGGTTGATGGTTGAGGGATTAGGGTAAAGGGTATAGGGTATAGGATAGAAGGTTAAAGGGTTTAGGGTTGAGAGTTAAGGGTTGATGGTAGAGGTTTTAGGGTATAGGTTTGAGGGTATATGGTTGAACGATTAGGTAAAGGGTAGAGGGTTTAAGGGTAGAGGGATTAAGGGTTGAGGGTTGAGGGTAGAGGGTTTAAGGGTTTGGGGTTGAGGGTAGAGGGTAGAGGCTTTAGTGTTTATGGTAGAGGGTATAGGGTTTAAGGGTTTAAGGGTAGAGGGTAGAGGATTTAAGTGTTAAGGGTAGAGGGTTAATGATAGAGGGGAGAGAGATAGGAGTGAGTGAGTGAGGAAGAGAGAGAGAATTGAGGGTATAGGGTTGAGGACCTATAGGGTTGATGGTTTAGTGTATTGGGTTGAGGGTAGATGGTAGAGGGTTTAAGGGTTTAGGGTTGAGGGTAGAGGGTTTAGAGTTGAGTGTTTAAGGGTTTGGGGGTTGAGGGATTAGGGTAGAGATGGAGAGAGGAAAAAGATAGAGATAAGGAGAGAAGAGGACATAGGGATAGAGGTATATGAGGGTTGAGGATCCAATGTATATGGTAGATGGTTGATAATTGAGGGTATAGGGTTGACGACCTGTAGGGTTGAGGGATTAGGGTATTAGGTCGAGGGTATAGGGTTGAGGGATTAGGGTTGATGGTACATATGGCTGAGGGATTGGGGTTGAGAGTCCTATGTATAGGATGAGTGAGTAACTGAGAAAGAGATTTGAGGGTATAGGGTTGAGGACCTACAGGGTTTATGGTTGAGGGTAGAGGGTAGAGGGTTTAAGGGTTTAGGGTGTAAGGGATTAGGGTTGATGGTTTAGGGTAATGGCTTGAGGGTACGTGATTGAAGGTTTAGGGTTGAGGGTCCAATGTATAGGGTAGAGGGTATAGGGTTTGAGGGTTGAGGGATTAAGGATTGAGGGTTGAGAATTGAGGATTGACAGTTTAATGTATAGGGTAGAGGGTTTAGGGTTGAAGTGTTGAGGGTTGAGAGTTTAAGGGTTGAGGGTTGAGGTAAAGGGTTGAGGGTAAAATTGGAAACCTAACTTGGCTTGGTTGATAAAATGGATCCAAGAAATGGGGTCTCCTAGTGATTTACATCACTAGGAGACCCCATTTTCTCAAACATGCCAAGTTAGGTTGCCAATTTCACCCACTAGCTTGCCAATTCAGTGAAATTGGTAATGTAGTGGTCTATTTGAAAAAAGAGAGTGCAAGAACTGGGGTCTCCCAGTGATTCACATTATCAAGAGACCCCATTTCTTGGACCAATTTTTTCAAATAGGCCAAGTTAGGATGCCAATTTCACCCACTACCTTGCCAATTCAGTGAAATTAGCAATGTAGTGGCCTGTTTGTAAAAATGGGTCCAAGAAATGGGGTCTCCTAGTGATTTACATCACCGAGAGATCCCCTTTCTTGAACCCATTTTTTCAAACATGTCAAGTTAGGATGCCAATTTTACCCACTAGCTTGCTAATTCGATGAAATTGGCAATGTAGTGGCTTGTTTGAAAAAAATGGGTCCAAGAAATGGGGTCTCCCGGTGATTTACATCATCAAGAGATCCCATTTCTTGGACACATTTTTTCAAATAGGCCAAGTTAGGATGCCAATTTCACCCATTACCTTGCCAATTCAGTGAAATTGGAAATGTAGTGGCCTACTTGAAAAAAATGGTTTTGAGAAATGGGATATCCCTATGATGTAAATCACAGGGATATCCCATTTCTTGGGCCCATTTTTTCAAATAGGCCAAGTTAGGATGCCAATTTCACCCACTAGCTTGCCAATTCGGTGAAATTGGCAATGTAGTGGCCTATTTGATAAAATAGGTCCAATACATCACCGTGAGACCCCATTTCTTGGACCCATTTTTTCAAACACGCTAAGTTAGGATGCCAATTTCACCCACTAGCTTGTCAATTCGATGAAATTGGCAATGTAGTCACTAAATTGATAAGCTAGTGGGTGAAATTGGCATCCTAACTTGGCTTGTTTGAAAAAATGGGTCTGAGAAATGGGGTCTCCCGGTGATGCAAATCATTGGGAGGCGCCATTTCTTGGACCCATTTTTTCAAACAAGCCAAGTTAGGATGCCAATTTCACTCACTAGCTTGCCATTTTGGTGAATTGGTAATGTAGTGGCCTATTTGAAAAAATGGGTCCAAGAAATGGGGTCTCTCTATGATGACCCCATTTCTTGGAACCATTTTTTCAAACAGGCCACTACATTGCCAATTCCACTGATTTGGCAAGCTAGTGGGTGAAATTGGCAACCTAGTGGGCCCACTAGCTTGTCGATTTGGTGAAATTAGCAACCTAACTTGAGAGGGATAGAAGGAGTGAGTGTGAGAGAGACTTGAGAGAGGGAGAGGAGGTAAGGGTTAAGGGTAGAGGGTAGAGGGGAGAGATATAGAAGGAGTTAGTGAGTGAGAGAGAGTTGAGAGAGGGAGAGGGGGTAGGAGGGAGAGACTTGAGAGAGAGAGAGGGAGAGATTGGTTGAGTGATAAAGGGTAGAGGGTAGAGGGGAGAGAGATATAATTAAGGTATAAGGGTTAAGGGTAGAGGGGAGAGAGATAGAATTAAGGTATAAGGGCTGAGGGTAGAGGGGAGAGAGATAAAATTAGGGTATAAGAGTTGATGGTATAAGGGTATAGGGTAGAGGGGAGAGAGATAGATGGAGTGAGTGAGTGAGAGAGAGAGTTGAGAGAGGGAGAGGGGGTAGGAGGGAGAGACTTGAGAGAGAGGGAGATGAAGAGAGTGGGGGAGAGGTAAAGGGTAGAGGATAAAGGGTATACGGGTTATGGGTAGAGGGTATAAGGGTTAAGGGTAGAGGGTAGAGGGGAGAGAGATAGGATTGAGTGAATGAGAGAGAGAGTTGAGAAAGGGAGAGTGGGTAGGAGAGAGAGATGAAGGGAGTGGGAGAGAGATAGGATTGAGTGAATGAGAGAGAGAGTTGAGAAAGGGAGAGTGGGTAGGAGAGAGAGATGAAGGGAGTGGGAGAGAGATAGAGGGTATAAGGGTTAAGGGTAGAGGGTCGAGGAGAGAGACAGAAGGAGAGTAAGTGAGAGAGTTGAGAGAGGGAGAGGGGGTATAAGGGAGATACTTGAGAGAGAGAGGGAGTGTGAGAGCGATAGAGGGTAGAGGATAGAGGGTATACGGGTTAAGGGTAGAGGGGAGAGGGGAGAGAGATAAAACTAGGGTATAAGGGTTGAGGGTATAAGGGTAAAGGGTAGAGGGTAGAGGGGAGAGATATATGAGTGAGTGAGTGGGAGAGAGAGTTGAGAGAGGGAGAGGGGGTTGAAGGGAGAGACTTGAGAGAGAGACAAACAAAGGGAGTGGGAGAGAGATAAAGGGTAGATGATAGAGGGTATAAGGGTTATGGGTAGAAGATAGAGGGTATAAGGGTTAAGGGTAGAGGGTAGAGGGGAGAGAGATATAATTAGGGTATAAGGGTTAATCATAGAGGGTAGAGGGGAGAGAGATAAAATTAGGGTATAAAGGTTGAGGGTATAAGGGTTAAGGGTAGAGGGTAGAGGGGAGAGAGATAGAATTAGGGTATAAGGGTTGAGGGTATAAGGGTAGAGGGTAGAGGGGAGGGAGTGAGTGAGTGAGTGAGTGAGAGAGAGTTGAGAGAGGGAGAGGGGGTAGGAGGGAGAGACTTGAGAGAGAGAGAGAGAGATAGAGTGAGTGGGAGAGAGATAAAGGGGTATGTGTAGGATCATCATGGAAAATATGTTGTAAGTGGTGGTGAAAATTCAAAAAATCAGAGTTAGGAAACTTGACGTAAAAATTTGAATAAGTTATCTATACTATTTATAAAATATGTAAGAATAGAATATGTAGAAAATTTAATGTAGTTTCTAAACTACTAGGTTTATTTTATTTTTAAAAAATATTTGGTGAAAATTTGAAATTTCAATGCAGTAGTACTTAAATTTCAAGGAAAAAATAAGAAGTAGGTGTCTCTATAACCACCCTAACCACAATAAAATGATAATATTTTTTTATAAGATTTTAGATATAAGTAGAGGACTCATGTCCTGATCTGATGCATACTTTTTTGTAAAATTATTTCCAAGTAAATAAATTAATTATGAATT
Source organism: Sequoiadendron giganteum (assembly GCA_007115665.2). Lineage (NCBI taxonomy): Eukaryota > Viridiplantae > Streptophyta > Pinopsida > Cupressales > Cupressaceae > Sequoiadendron > Sequoiadendron giganteum. The sequence continues at coordinate 327,187,110 of CM021104.1, forward strand.
TTTTATTACAAATTTTTAAAAATATAAAAACTCATATGTCTAACCACCTTAACTTTGTCAAAACTTCATGATTTTTTTTTAATCCTATAGTATGTGGAGCATAGAATGTGACACATGTTTCAGATTCAAAAAATGTGATATTATTTGAAAGCTATAGATGGTTTTCAATCAGTCTATCAATTAGGACTTTAGTCATAATTCAAATAGAAAATGAATAATAATTATTTATTAAACTCAAAAGTAAAGCATTATTTATATTGGTGGAAAGTTGAGAATCTCCTTTAAAAACCCTTGTCATTTCATCAATTTTGGGTAAAAGAAAGTCATCAGCCACAAGGGCCATCATATCACTTACATATCACCACTTTTTGGCCCATCATGATCCTGCACATACCTAGAGGGTAGAGGATAGAGGGTATAAGGGTTAAGGGTAGAGGGATGAGGGGAGAGATATGGAATTAGGTTATAAGGGTTAAGGGTAGAGGGGAGAGGGGAGAGAGATAGAATTAGGGTACAAGGGTAGAGGGGAGAGAGATATAATTAGGGTAGAGGGTATAGACAAAGAGAGAAAAGAAATCTATAAAAAAACCAATTTTCTCATAACGTGAGCGCATTTTGAAGAAGTAGAGATATGACCATTTTTATCAAGAAAAAAATGCTTGCATTATAATGTGGGAGCATTCTAGATTTCTCTAAAAATGGTAAAAAACTTAATATACCCATGATCTCAAGGCCCACATTCTGCATATTCTCCTGGTTTTGCATTTTCTCCGACAAAAATTATATTTTTGATGATGTTTTGAAGTGTGCATGCATTTTTTTCACATTACACCACATTTTTCATGATCTTTCCACCACCTTTGCATGAAATAGCAGATTTTTCACGTTGAAAGGCATATAATATCAATTCAAGTATGAATTCCATTCAAAAGTGATATACAATTGAAGTTTGGATGGGAACAAGCTTTTGAAAAAGTAAAATTGTTGAGGAGTTTGAAAAAGGAAGAAGCAAAGGCTATATAATTGGGTAGAAATCCTCCATTTAAAACTTTGGTTTTTTAGGTATGTGGAGTATTTACACATTTTCTTTCATTCTATTATGGCTTGCTTTCATTTTTGTTATTTTGCATATTCCTTGTTGATCATTGTTTGTTTGTCATTATAACCTTAGGTTGTCAATGCAAATTTTAAATTACACAATTCTATACACTTGCCAATTACATTTTTAAACCACATCTCTTTGAGGCATTTTGTTATTTAACAATTGACTTACCTTGTGTATGCTTCCACATTTTGTATACACATATATATGACATAATTTTTAAGGAAGTAAAATAAAACATCATTTCTCAATCCTTTATTATGGATGTGCATACCACTCTCCAAAGCTTTCATTGATATTTTTTGTCAAACAATTATACCAAGCAGCCGATTGCCTTGTCTATGCTACCAAAATTTCCATACATGTCTCTAAAAAATTGGAATATACTCCTCCCACATTGATAGATCTTTGAAACTATTTTGGTTTTCATCTATATTTCTAAATTTACCTCATCACTAAATCTACCTCATCACTTATGTTGTGATATATTTTTAATGTTTCCTTGATTAGTCTACCTACAAGGGATTCTAACCCTTCTCTCCACCGTTTCAAGACTCTTTATAAAAGGCTAAGTTAGCAACATGGGGAAAGGTGCAGCCTATCTTGAAATCATGGCTCAAAATGGAATCATGGACAAATCATTTGAATTTTTTGACAATAATGTTTTTGTATAAATGTATGCAAAATGTGGTAGCATTGACAAGCTAGTGAGCTTAGCAAGATAGTGAGTTCACTCACTAGCTTGCCAATGCTCCACTAGCTTACCAATGCGATAGGGTTGAGAAGGTAGGGGTAGTGTATGCCTCATAGAAATGGGGTCTTGTGGTGATGACTATATCACCGTGAGACCCCATTTATATGAGGCATATGCTACCCCTACCTTCTCAACCCTACCGCATTGGTAAGCTAGTGAGTGAGCTCACTAGCTTGCTAATGTGGTAGGGTTGAGAAGGTAGGGGCAACATGTGCCTCATAGAAATTGGGTTTCATACATCACCATGGGACCCCATTTCTATGAGGCATACACTACCCCTACCTTCTCAACCCTACTGCATTGGAAAGCTAGTGAGTGAGCTAGATTGCCATTGCTCCACTAGCTTGCCAATGCAGTAGGGTTGAGAAGGTAGGGATAGTGTATGCCTCATAGAAATGGGGTCTCATGGTGATGATTATATCACTATGGGACCCCATTTATGCATATGCCCCTACCTTCTCAACCCTACTGCATTGGTAGGTTAGTGAGTGAGCTATCTTGCCAATATGGTAGGGTTGAGAAGGTAGGGGCAACATATGCCTCATACAAATGGGGTCTCATGGTGATGATTATATCACTATGAGACCCTATTTGCATGAGGCATACACTTCCCCTACCTTCTCAACCCTACCACATTGGCAGGATAGTGAGTGAGCTAGCTTGCCAATGCAATAGGGTTGTGATGCAAATCAAGGAGCCAAACCTCAAAACAAGACAACTCAAATCAAACCCAACAATTCTTCAATTCATAAAACCCCAACTTGACCTTATTTCATCATATCTTAAAGTTTCTCTTGTAACATTGCAAACAAATAATTTCCTTCACAGCTTCCAAAATAAATTCTAAATCCACAAAAGAATGGGCATTTAAGATACCTATTAAGGCATATTTTATCATATCTTAACATTGCCTAGGGTCACTTTTGATCATCAACCCCAAATCACTGCTACTACGCTGCCCCAAGTCCAAATTAGGCCACTTTTGCAAACCAACTACTATGTAACCTCAACCCCAATCAATAAAATTCATTCCCAGACCTCAACCAGACCCCAAATACATTGAATCAACAAATTTTAACTAGAGAAATTCCTTCCAAGTCCACAAACCACTAAACCCTTGTTTTAGGCCTATTTAGGCTTGCACAATGAGGGTTTATAGAAATTCTATTCTCCAAACCTCCAACCACTTTGTAAACACTTCAAACACATCATTGAAGGTCTTCCTATTTTGTTGCAACCATCTCCCATCCTTTAACACTGCGATTTCATCAAACTTCTATTCTTAGCCACTATTTTGGCTCAAAACTTGACTATAAACACCTAGGGCATCATTCCAATTTCTATAAAAATACCCTCCTTTCTCTTAGAAACCACTTAAAAATAAAATCATACATATAACCATGCCATTCCACCAAGTTATTTCAAATTTCACCAGGTGGAATGGCCTAAAAACCCATTTTGTTACACCAAACCCTCTAAACAGGGCTTATAGACCGGTTCCCAAAAAGATTGCAATAAAAATCTTCTAACTTGATGAATTCAACCCCCAAAAAACCGTAACTCTCTTAAGTCATGTGCCCACAAGATTCAAAACATTTTAGAGCAAAAAAACTCAGTACGAACCCGTATAGAGGTCTGCAACACCAAATTACTAGTAAAAGGAAAGGAACAATAGTGTTTTGTTATTGTTTCAACTTCAAATACAATCATTCCAACCTTGATTCAAGAATTTCAAGGCATTTTTAAACTTGAGCCTATCTTGCAAATATGGCATGCCACATTACCACATTTCTTTAAGGCATTCCATTGAAAAAACTCATGTGACCTTTGTCTATGCTAGAAATACTCTTCTATAGGATGATTGTAAGTATTTTTTATGAAGCCTTGAATGGCATATATTTCATTTATTTGAGTGGATACATTTTTTAGGAACTAATATTTGTCTCATTACCATGCTACAGGTAAAATTATCTGTCATGCTGAAGAAACGAAGAAGGAATAAACTAATAGACGAAGAGTATGAAACCAAAAAATAAAAGGAGAGAGAATAGGTGGTGACATATCATGAATTATTTTTTGGATATGATTGATGAAAACAAGCCAAATGAAGAGGAACCTCAACCATCAAAAAGAGAACAAGCATTGGAAACACAAAGGGCACGAATGCAAAAGCATCATGGTAAGACAAATTCAGATACCATAGTTGGAGACACACCCTCTACCACAAGTAAATATGAAGGAAAACCATTAAGCACAAATGAATATTGAGGGAAACCATCTACAAAAGTGAATATGGAGGGACACCGTCTATCGCAAGTGAATATGGTTGGACACCATCCACCAAATTTGAAGTTGAGAGTACATCATTACTTAGATTTGATGAAGAAGGTATGCCATCATCTCCACGTGAACCTCAAGGTATCTCTTCTACTCCACCCTCAATCGAAGGCACGCAATCTATCCCACCTCAATTAAATATTGATAAAATTCCAAATGTTGAGATGTATGTACCTAGGAGAACACCACCTAGAATTTTGCATAGAAATCCAAAGTATTTGATTAATATTGATGAGGATATTTTGTAGAACATGGAAGGTAAGATTCTAGCATGCACTTGTAGAAGATATGCTAATAAAATTTGGAAATCATTCTTTGAAAGGCTAAATGTGACAACAAGATGTCAAATATTTGTTGAAATGATGTGGGGTATAAAGTATAGAAACATCATGAAGACTCTTGGGTTGAGAACATTGAATGCATCAAGTGAAAAAATTATTGTGAAGAATCTAATGGATGCTTATGAGAGTGTGGATAAGACCTCATGTTCAAAGGATAGTAATGTCATCGGACGTGTCATTACATCAACTTTGGTAAGTATTCAAACAAAGAGAGCTCGTCTCATTAGAAAGATGAATGAACAAATGAGAATTAGTAGAAAAACTTTATCAAGATCCATTCAAAGGCGACAAATAATTGAGGGCATCGATTCAAATAAATTATGGGCATTCTCAAGGAAACTGCCACAAAAAGATAAAAATTTTGTTGAAGCATTGAGAACACTAATTGATGAGTATTGGAAGAATAACACAAGGCCATATGTGAGTCAAAGGGATGTAGTAAGGAGAATCAGTAGTCAGAACCATGAGCCACATCCAAAGCATTTTTGGATATGACTCAAACCCAATTTTTTCATAAATTTCAACAAGATTATCCTCAAATTAGTATTTTTCAAAGATATTTTGAAATTCTTAAACCTTTTTATGTCAAGATAAATCACACATGCACTACTTGTTTTTGTAGACTACATATTGAATTCTCTAACCATTATGATGTTTATCGTTCTATATGTTTAGATTTGTATACTAAAGATATTTTGCAGGATTGTGGCATAGAAACCCCACCAACATCATCAAGAGAGTTCTTATAAAAAATATTATGTGAAATAGAGGATGACTAAATATTCTACAAGACAACATGCTTGGATGGTTCATGCAAGTATTGTGGTGGCTTGTAGCGTATGCCAGTATGTCAACATATGGAAATCATAGATGAGGTGGGACATAAACTAGTAGAGTTAGGGAAGTATAAAATAGTGGCATACATTACAAAAGATGGGTCTCAAGAATAAAACTGTGATTTGGTTATTCAGAAGATTCTGATGTATCAATTTATGTCCATGTTTCATGACAATATAGTGTATGAGTATGCAAGGCATACCCATAGAGACCAATGGCTAGACATGCAATTCAAGCTATGAAAGGACACCTTTCCAGTTGGCAGAATAGTATTAGTGGTTGAATTTGCAGAGAAATACACTCTACAACCATAGAATGAGGTTCATTCATAGTATTACAACTCCTCATAGGTTTCAATATTTGTGCACATAGTATTAATTCATGTAGTTGATAGTACAAAGGACCAAAGGAAGGTATTGAGGGAGTATCACTTTTATATTAGTGATGATCATACACATTCTCTAGAGTTTTTGCTAGGTTGCTTCCAGATGTTCTACAATGATTTGGATCAGAGGGGCATAACATACGTATGACATATAATATGGTCAAATAACTATGCAACATATTTTAAGAACTCGTGCATGTTCTATTGGTTGAAAAAGATGCATGCCATTATAGGTGTTGAACATATGTGGAACTTTTGTGAGGCCGAGCATGGAAAGGGGGAGCATGATGGTACATGAGCATTTGTGAAAATAGCATTAGCATGAGAAGATCTATATTATAAAGACAATACAAATTTTATAGATGCAAAATCAATCGTTGAGTGGTGTAATGCTTTGATGGGTCTAGGTAATGAAGGTACATCTTTAGTTCATAAATTTTTTTGGTTGATGGATGATACTAACATTGTACCATATGAGTATTGTTGTACACTAACAACATCGAGTGAGCTACACTCTTTCCTTAGCTCAGATGCAGGTTCATGGAGTATCAATACATGAAATATGGCATGCTTTGGTTCTTCATGTATAATGCAAGCTTGGAATGATTGTGAGTGAGGGGAGTGGGTTGACAAATGGTTGACAAGTTATCTTAGCCCACTTCACACGTATTTCCCTTCAATGGCATTGGAACTAACACAGATGGAATCATCAATCAAATTTGATCATGTATCAAATCTAGCTCAACTAGGTAATATATCTACTTGCTTAGTTTTTGAAATTACTATTGTTATCTTACTTTATAGTGTATTTGAAATGTTGACTAGTTTCAAGAGATTTTCTACACATATCAATGCAGGACATGTTTATGCAATTATTGCAAATGAAGACAATGAAGAGGGAACAAAATATTACTTGTGTCATTGTGTTGAGGCAAAAAATAAATTAGAGGCCCCAATTATAGATGGAGAAAACATCGAATACCTTATAGGTTCAGTTTTTTTTACTGGAATGTGGCTAAGAAGGTACCCACGTAAGAGTGTTAAACATTGGTTGTTTTAGGAATTTGGCATGCATCATAAGATTCTTCATTACTCAAACCTTTTCATGGAATCCAATGTTCATTTGACCAAATATGGGGATTGAAATTTGAATAAGACCTTGTGGAAGGTCTGTTAGTTTGACCATGAGGCAATACTTGACACAATAAAGAGTAGAGCAGACCCAGATGGTTCATTGGATTAATTTGTAAGTATGCATATTGTTTCTTATTAATTTATACTTGTATGCACATTAATTTGTTTGAATCCAATTCTATAATCTTCTTTTACTTTGATTATTTGTAAGTAACTTGCTAGAAGTTGATTGGTGTCCCCTTGCAGAAAATGCAGATTTATGAGTCATCCAAGAGAATCTCAGCCAAAAAAGCAATGCAATATCCTTATTTTGATGATCTTGATAAATATCAATTATGATTTTAAGCCATTATAATAGTGTGTGTGAATCTTGATGAGGGAATTTCAAGTTATTCATTTGAAGTTAACCTTATCATGAGCACCTATGATGTAGACATTATAAGAGCATCTCAAACTTCAAGTTATTCTATTCATGAGAGTTGTTGTGTGCAATATGTATCTTGGAACTCCTAGTGAAGATGTATGACCAGGAGTGACTAAGTTGAGAGACTGGCATGGCTATCCTCAATGGAAGCATCAATATTTATGCCTTTTTGTTCCCGAGTTGAAACCAAATGGTGTGGATTTGTTGTTTGTAAGTGCCTTCCATCTATTTTCATTTCATTTCCATTTTGGATGGTCTTTCTTTTATTTTATTTTACTTTGCATATTTTTAAGTAAAATACTAATAATTGATTGGTCTCTCCTTGTATAAAATGTTGATTAATGAGCCATCAAATAGAATCTCAGCCAAAAAAGCAATGCAACATCCTTATTTTGATGATCTTGACAAATCTCAATTCTGATTTGAAGTCATTATAAAAGAGTGTGTGAAGCTTAGCAAGAGATTCTCAAGTTACTCATTTGAAGTTAACGTCATCATGAGAGCCTATGATGTAGACATTATAAGAGAATCTTGAATGTATGAGTGACATTGTAAAAGATCTCTTAGAACGAAGTACCTAAGGCATTGTGGCTATGGTGCAAGGAGGGCACCTGGGCCTTCATTTTGTAAAAGGGATTTAGTATGTAGTGTCTTTATGTTTAAGGTCATGTTTTTATTTTGAAATAAGGTCTTTAAGACCATGTTGAAATTATTTGAGTCATTTTTGGTTAGGAGGATTCATTTTAACTCAATTTGGTAAAGTTGCAAAAATTGTACATTTGGAGGATTGAATAACAAAGATTCATTATTTTCTATGTTTTCCTACATTGAATTTTGCTGCTACAACAACTTGTATGTTTTGGTACGACATGGAAGTGATCATTTGTTCATTATAATTGATGGAGGAGTGAAATACCTTTCATTTTCATCGTCTCATTTGATTTCATCAGGATTTGATTGAGTTATATTGTTTTGATAGCTTGCTCTGCATCAATATAACTAGCATACAATCTAACTTATTATAAAAACTTCATTTATTAAAAAAATCAACCTAATGATTATATATCAATATCAATATAGAATATATTCTATTGAAATAAAAAATTGTAATGAGATTTACTCAAATATTGAAATTTATTGCTGCCCTCAAACATTTGCAATTCAAGCAACGTAATCCCTTAACAATCCAAATTACAAAAGGGAAACAATATTTGACGACCTGCTACCTAGATACCATATTAGTTATAGAAATTCAGTCTGAGGCATCAAGATCACGTAGGGAACCTCTACAATAACCTCTCTTATTTTTTGTTATCTCGGAGTCATTTTTCCGTGGTGTCCAATTTTGACTTGACGAGAAAAGTGTCAATTGCAAGCAATGTAAAGTTGCAAAGTGGTGCAAATTTTGTTTTGCAACTTGTGTGACCAAATGGAATATTCCAAAAAATCTAAATAGGCATTTTAATGCTAGGAATGGTCCTCTTTTGCACCCAAACATGTGGAATCGCTCCGAGCTACGTTCAATTAGATCAATCCCTTCAGAGTCCAAAGTGCAAAATGGCTGCAAACTTCAGCATGTTGTTACTTAGATATCATGATGCTCAAAAACTTCTTGTCTAATCATATGGGATTTTTTTGTCCCCCTCTACAATAACCTCTCTTAGTTTTTTCCATCTCAGAGGCATTTTCCCCTGGTGGTGAATTTTCACTTGGGGAAGAAGTTGTCAAATACAATTAGTTAAAAGCTGCAAAGTGGTGCAACTTTCGTTCTGCAACTTGTGTGACCAAATAGACTGTTACAACACATCTAAATAGGTATGTTTACACTAGAAATAGTCATTTTTGCACCCAAACACGCAACATCACTTTGAGCTACGTTCAACCAGATTAATCCCTTAAGAGTCCAAAGTGCAAAATGACTACAAACTTCAACATACTATTACTCAGATATAGTAATGCTTAGAAAATTCTTGTATAAGCCTATGGGATCACATTGGGCCCCTCTACAATAACCTCTCAATTTTTTCTATCTTAGAGGCATTTTTCTATGGTGGAAAATTTTCACTTGGGGAAAAAGTTGTCAAATTCAAATAGTTGAAAGTTACAAAGTGGTGAAAATTTTGTTCTACAATATGTGTGACCAAAAATACTATTCCAATGCATCCAAATAGGTATTTTTACACTAGGTATGGTCATCTTTCATACCCAAACACGTGGAATTGCTTTGAGCTATGTTCAACTGGATTGATCCCTTAAGAGTCCAAAGTGCAAAATGGCTGCAAAGTTCAACATGTTGTTACTCAGATACCGTGATGCTTAGAAACTTCTCATTTGATCCTATGAGATCATTTTGTTCTCTTAAACAATAACCTCTCTCAATTTTCACTACCTCAGAGGAATTTTCTTGTGGTGGTGAATTTTCACTTAGAGAAAAAGTTGTCAAATGCAATAGTTGAGAGTTGCAAAGTGGTGCAAATTTCGTGTTGTAACTTGTGTGACCAAACAGACCATTCCAACGCATCTGGATGAGTATGTTTACACTAGGAATGGTCTTTTTTTGCACCCAAACATGTGGAATCACTCTACGCTACGTTCAATTGGCTCAATCCCTTGGGGGTCCAAAGTACAAAAAGGAAGCAATCTTTGATAGGCTATTAGTCAAAAATTGTGATGCTTACAAACTCTTTGTCTAAGCCTATGGGATTGCATTGGGCTCCTCTACAATAACCTCTCTCAATTTTTTTTAATCTCAAAGTCATTTTCCTGTGGTGTCCAGTTTTCACTTGATGGAAAAAGTATCAAATGGAAGCAGTGTAAAGTGTCAAAGTGGTGCAACTTTCATTTTGTAATTTGTGTGACCAAACAAACTAATCCAACACATCTCAATAGATATTTTTATGCTAGGAATGGTCCTCTTTCACACCCAAACATGTAAAATCACTCTGAGCTACGTTCAACCGTCTTGATCCCTTATGATGGCATGCAAAACAATCAAAAAGAGAAACATACACACGATGATTGAGAAGTCTAAGTTTTCCACACAAAAAGCATACAATCATCCTCAAGTCTAGCAAGCAGAAGAATTTTTTCAATTATCCTCCTTGCCCTTACAACAATATACAACCAATTATAAATGCGTACAATGGTGGAACTTTGAAACAATTTATTTTTCCTCAATTAACAACTTTGGTTGTGAAGCATTTTGTCATTTTCATTTGAAATTATTTTCTATTCTTGAAAATTGGTGTCTAAGAGAAACAAGTGATTCTCACACGTGCATTTATTATTTGGTGTGATAAATAAAGTTTCCACCATTGAGTCCATTTCTTATTTGTATTATAAATTATAACTTGTTTTCTCCTGAGTCCATTTCCTATACAAGAAATAATATTGCAAAAAGTTGACATATAAATCTTTCGACGTGTTTATATGGTGTTTGTATGATAATGTGTCAAGAAATTAATTAAATCTATTATGAATATTATGTTTTGAAAGTGTTGTGAATATTATGTATCTTTTGGTTAATTGAGTTGTTCCAATCAAAGTATTAAATATATTGGAATATTTTTATGAAACATTTCATGGAATACCAATTGAAAACATGTTTTTTACTTTTAGATAAAGCATTTCATGGAACTCTTTGGATTAAACTGAATTGAGATATGTAAGAACAAGGGAGCATTAAGAAATTATACATTGCTCAAGGATCTTAAATAAGCCTGATCTCTCGTTGCAATTTTGGGTGGATTATTACTTTCAAACTATTGAGAATGCTTTGCCTATTTTCTAGTTGGCAATTGCCATTCTAGAAGGCTCATCTCTTGATATATTTTATAATAATTCTTAATCAATTATCAAGTCAATAATCAATGCATTTATTTATAGTTAATCTTTTCTTTTCAATTTGTGCAATTTTGGAATTTGTAACTCTAGTAGTATTCCTAGAAATATTGAAGTTGTTTAGCATCAATCAATTAATATTCAAGACAAACCATGAAGGAAATCAATGATCAATGCTAGGGCTAACCGATTAATAAGTATACATGTGAATAAGTCAAGCATGTACATGTGAATAAGGGAAGCACAAGTACTCAAAAACATGTAAGTCTTGAAGTATACACACAAATACATAGTATATGAAAATTAATATAAAGTATATGCATGAATACAAGGTATACACATGAAAAAACGTAAGTCGTAAAGTATACATTCGAATACACGTAAGTCACAAAGTATGCACTTGAATACACATAACTCATATCTATTGAACCATGGATTTATAATGCAAATATGGACACCATTGATAAAAAAGATTTGTATTAACCAAATATCCATGTAGGCATACATCAATATATGTTGATATAAGTATAAAATATAGGTACAAAATAGACATAGAGGCTTATGAGAAAACCATATAGGCTTATGAGAATTCCATATCAGCATGCAATGTCAAATATATCCAATACAAAATATGTACAAAAATTTCATATAGGCATACAATGAAGGGCTCTAGAATCAAAAGTCATCGCTCTCCATGCTCTTGAAATAAAATATTGCCTTTTTCTTGTCAATAAAATGGTGATATGTCTAACACTCATTTATGTTATGGTTGAAGAGTTCTCTTGGTGCTCCTCCTAGGTTTTAGTTCTTGGTCAAGTCTTATTTCTTACAATAAGAAGTAAAGACATTAATATATAGAATTTATATTAAAAATGATATATTTAACAAAATAATCACTGATCACCATCTGATGATCACTCTCCATGAGGGAAATATTCAAATTCCCATGCTAAGGCATGCTGAAGCCCTATATAAACCATCCAAATAGAAATTAAACTACAAATCGATAATGGTTTTATTTTTCACTAACTAACATCTATAACAACGAATGTAAATTGAAATTTAGTAATTTTCCTCATACCTCCCATGTCAGAGCCATTAGGGATTCTATAGCAGATGAAACACTAATCTCCATTTCCCTTTGAACATTCAGAGGTGTTTCCACTTTCAACATCTAAAAATTAAAAAACAAAGTATTCAATCACAAAAAACTACAATAGTGATCTACGTCATGACTTATAATGTATGAGATAATGAACAAAATTTTGAGTACTTATTAAACTATATATTTTTTACGATCATGCTTACTATTTTTCCTATCCACATATTGTTCGAAAGAATGTGTTTTTAGGATTTTACCCATATCAGCAAGTCAGTGAACCATTTGATAAAATGCTTTCATAGACATGTACAATAATTATGGTGGCATAGAGAGGACAGTGAACTATTTGAAAAAATGCCTCAAAGAAATGGGGTCTCATGGTGATGGAATGCCATTACAAACAAATGCACGTCATGGAATTTCATCACCATAAGACCACATTTCTTCTAGGATTTTTTCAAACAATTCATTACCTTCTCTATGGTATTATTGCTTACTATTATGATTCGATATAATTTTTTCCAACCATCCATAGTTTGTTGGAAAGAACCTGTTTTAGGCTTTTAGCCATAACAGCAAGGAAGTGAGTAGTTTGATAAAATGATTTGGTACACATCTATGGAAAACATGGTATCATAGAAAAGGTGGTGAGCTCTTTGAAGAAATGCCTTGAATAAATGTGGTCTCATGGTGATGGAATGGCATTCCATCACCATGAGACCACATTTCTTTGAGGCATTTTTTCAAACTACTCGCTGCCTTTTCTATGCTATTGATTACTATTATGCTTTGATGGATTATTTCCAAGCATCCATAGTTTGTTGGAAAGCACCTTTTCTAAGAGTTTAGCCATAGTAGCGAGGAAATGAACTGTTTGATAAAATGCTTTGGTAGACATGTATGGAAAATGTGGTAGCATAGAAAAGGCGGTGAGTTGTTTGAAAAGTGCCTCAAAGAAATTGGGTCTCATGGTGATGGACATCACCATGAGACCGCATTTCTTTGAGGAATTTTTTCAAATAACTCATTTCCTTTTATATGTTATTGCTTACTATTATTCTTTCATATATTCCTTCCAAACATCCATAACATAGACAAGGCAATGAACTATTTGAAAATATGCCTCAATAAAAAGTGGTCTCATAGAATGTCATGACAAAAAAATGCAATTGGAAGTTGCTCCTACTTATTACTTATGCTATGTGAAGTAATTGAATCACTTCTTATGTTGACTTTCTAAACAACTATATTGTAGTTGAAATTTTGTCATCTATCAACTTCTAGTTATTAGTTATGGAATGTGAAGTAATGATTTGAGTTTGAAAGATGTGTAATGCAATGTAATCAACAATATGAATATAAACTACACAAATCTATTAAGCATAATTCATTAGTTAAACTTTATTCTATTACCTTTTTGTAGGTTTGACAAAATCCACTAGCACTGGAGGTGTTCCCTCAAAACCTCCAATATTAGCCTATTCAACATCCAAAATAATATATTAAAATACTATTCATAAAACAATGCTATTAACATGTAATAAATTTATAATTGTTTACTAGTTACATACCTCAACAATAGGTGCAGTGGAGAAATAACAAGGTGTAGTGCTGGTGTATCCAGTATCAACACTATGACCCTACAATTTTATTAAAATCATAAAACTAAATTAGTTAATCTTGCAATTCAAAATCAAAATTTAATAAATTAAATTCAATGAACATGCTAACTTTTACCTAAGTATCGATGCCATATGACTCATGAAAAATGTCAGTTGGTCTCACCATCTCCATAGCTGTAGACAGATCTTGCGTAGCAACCTCCTGAGTGTTGGTGGGGTCATATGAACAAGTCGCCCCAAAAGATTGACAAAAATGGGATCGAAGCCCACCACTCGAAGATTCCCTTGGATGGCGCTATAGAATAGGTTTGGCATGCTCGATGACACTCTGGGTCAAAGATATGTTGGCTTGAAAAATATCTATGTCAAAACTCTCCTTCATAATGAAAGGGATAATGATGTGCTCATGAGGAGGCCTAGCGAGAGGTCATCTCCCTTGCCACGTAGGATCCTGTTGTGCACCGGATCTATCTTTAGCCAACCCCCCACCTCTCCCATGGAAGTTCCTCATATCAAAATAATTTGGGATTTTTTTCAAGATAAACTCACAGTATAGTTTCCTAAGGAAATACTATAGGACTTAACAATTGTTGCATGGTGGGTAATGAAAAACCATGGACCACCTATCCCCAAAAAAGTTTCTAATCTATTGGTGGTGGCACCAATGAATAGGAAACCTCTTTGCATTGAGGGTAAGATTTGAATTTTCGCATGGGTCAGTGAATAATGAGCACAAATCAAATTTTGTAATTTTTAAATCTTTTATATTTTTATATGACAATTTATCCTGGTAATAATCCCTAGCCACTTGCCTCCTATCTTGCCAACCAGTTAATTGTTTGTTGATTGAATCTACATGTTTTAAGATTTATTTGAGTGAAGTTATCAGGGTCATTCTTCCCACGGTTGAACTGTTTGGATCATTCAACCTCTTGATTAAATCCTCAATTTGTTTTTTATTGTTCTCAATTTCACTCATTAAGTTTTGTTGAGCGCCAGGAAGATGTTGTGGGATTGGTGGAGGAGATTGTTGTTGTGGTTGATTAAATTGAGGATTTTTTTGCTATTGTTGTTGTTGTGCTTGTTGAGGATTTGTTCCTCTTGTTGTTACTCTTCTTGTTGAGGATTTTGAGGAGGTTTTGCAGGTTGATTAACATCTCCTACAAATTAAAAAAATAAATATAAAAAAAAACCCAAAACTAACAAATTCAAAACAAAAAACAAATAGTCCTTACCTCTCATATCTCCTTGTTGACATGGTGACATCCTAGAAATGAAGCAACAACAGTTTGGTGAATAATTTTTCAAAATAGCTCTTGCCAGAATGCGAGAACAAAAATGAGGGGTTTTGGTCGCCAGAAAAAAAAAACACAGTCACAAGTATGAATGATTTTGATTTTTCTTTTCCTTTAAATAGCTCATAATGCGAGCGCATTATGGGCTCATTGTGGTTGAGCCTCAAGCTCATCACACCAAGCCATAATGAGTGTGCATTATAACACGCTCACATTATAACATGCTCGCATTATGAGATTTCAATTTTTTTTTTTAAAAATGGCCACAAATTGGCTATCGATGTTTTTGCACCCGCCCCAAGGCCAAGATTCTTTGGATGCTTCTTAGGAATAAGTGATTCTAATAGGCCATTTCATTTTTCCCTAGCTTTTTTTTCTTTTTGTATTCCCATCCAAACATTAGTTGTAGAATTTTTTTGTCCTCTTCCATTGGAGAATGGGCGTGGGTCTATTATCTTGATATAGGAGGCCTAATATATCTTCTTTTTCTATGAACTCTTTGATCAAATCTCCCCATTTTTTGAAGGTGGTAGGAGATAATGTGAATGTTTGGGATGTGCCATCACTAGGTTGTGGTCTTCCATGCGACTTAGGAGATTGAGGTAACTCTCCGAACATGTATGCACCCTTTTGCAAGTTATAGTCCCCACAACCATTGTATTTTATCACAACTTTGATCTCTGAGATGTTCTAGATGATGGGTGTCTTTTTCTCAAAAGTGGAGGCTAAAGTGGATGGATCAATGTAGGAAGATGTGGGTCCCTCATTTTTTTTAGGAAGTTGGGGGATTTTGTAATATTTGGCTTCTAGATTCTTGTAGTAATAAAAGGGTTTAGGGTCGCCATGGATTGTAACTTCTTTATATTGATAGGGGAATTAGATGCATTGGAGGAAAGTAGATGCAATGGCCTGCATCCCATGGATCCATGAACACCCTAGGAGGATATTGTATGGAAGATCTAGATCAAGGACCCGACATGTGGTTTCCATGATGGTTGATCCAACTTGAATGAGGAGTTGTATGGTGCCTTAGGACACCCATTCTTGATCATCATATGCTCTGATAGTAATGCCCTTCCCTTTTTCAATGACATATTCAGAAAAACCCAGATTATTTATTAACTGCAAAGTACAAGTATTTAAGCCTGCACCCCCATCCACCAAGACTCTTTTGAGTTTGTTATTGTGAACAAGGACCTCCAAATGTAATGCACGATTATGGGATGGCTGTGTCGGGAGGTCATGTTCTAAAAATGTGAGAAGGTGGGGTGTAGTGATGTGTTTGACCATGGATTGGAATTGGTTTGCATCAATGTCGGTGGGAACAATGGATGCAAACAAAGATTTCTCCAAAATGTCCTTATGTGATGGTGATATTTTTAGCAACTCCAAGATGGATATTTGAGTGAGGGTTTTCTTCAATTGATCTAAGACATTGTAGTCATTTGGATTTAATTTTGGAATAGTAGAGGATCCTCCAAGTGATGGTGATGGTCGTTGGATGGTTATTGTGCCTCTACGTGTGGTGTCTCCACACTCTATGCTAGGCCCTTTGATGTTGACAACTGTAATGAACTCATCCAAGGATGCTACAACATTATCTAGACATGGTTGAAATTTGCATATTTTATCCCCTTACCTTTATCTTTGCATTTGTTATGGTTGAGCATTAGATTCATGTATATCTTTAAATCCTAGTTTCTGGATTTTTGGTCAATAGTGATGTCTCTGCTCTCAATGAGGTCTTGGATAATATTTTTCAATCTCATGTAGCTATTCATTATGTGTCCCTTTATTTTGTGATAGTCACAGAGGTAATTTTATTTATACCAAAGGTGTTTGACTTGGGTCTCCTGGTAATTTTCATAAATGGGAAGTGTGATGAGATTTTCTTGCACCAACCTTTTCCAACATATTTGATGGGTTCCCCAAGGGAGTATATTTATGTTTCTATGGATATTTTTTCCTTGGGGGTGGTCCTGCTTGAGCATTGACATTGTTGATTGTTTGATTTTTCAGCTATTGTTATGATGAGTTTCTTTGTGGGGTGCTTTGATGAATGAGTTGTGTATTGATTTTTGGTTGATCCATGTATGTTTGTTATGTTTTTTTGTCGTGGGGCACTAATAACAACTTTGGCATCAACAAAACCATCGTTGGTAACATTTTTATTCTTGGGCCAAGTGCGAGGCTTATTATTGTAGCTAGTCGATGGTCTATTGTCTTGGTATGTGAGTGCGCGCCCTTGTGCTATAAGGGATATCTCAATGTTGAGGGCCTTGGGGATTTGTTGGTCATATGTCAAGATGCATTGCATTTTTAGATGGAAGGAAAAATCTCCTTCGAGATTAAAGATAATGGTTCCAAATTGTTGTTCCTCTAGCATGGACCATTTTCTTTTGTTGAGTGTAGATCTCCATCATTGTAAGAAAGCCACAAATGTCTCCCCCTTAGCTTGTTTGAGGAAATATAGTTCCTCCAGGCTTACCTCCATGTCTAGGTTAAATTAGTAGTTTTCTATGAATAAGTCTATGACTTCTTAGAACTTCTTGATTCTAGGAGGTAAGTGGGAGAACCATTCCATGGCGGGACCAACCAAGCTTCAGGGAAAGATTTGCATCAGATAGGAGTCATCATACGCCACTTCCATGCAATGTACATGAAATTCACTGATATGGTCCTTCGGATTTCCTTTTCCTCGGTATTTATCCAATTTTGGTATTTCAAATCCTAGTGGGAATGGAACCGTAGTGATGTTCCTATCGAATGGATAGTTGTACAAATCCCATTGAGTGTGAATGATTTTTTGCCTTTCCAAATTGAATGTACTATATTTTTTGTGAGAGCGATTTGACCTGTGTGGAAAGATCATTTGATGGATTGGGTGGTGAAATGTATGTATTTTGGGGTGGTGTGTTTTGTTGGGTGAATGATGAGGTGGAATGTGTTACTTGCATATTAAGGTTCAAGTAATTTTTTTGTGTGTTCATAAAGGGTTGTTGGAATCCTTGTTGTGCAAGCAATACTTATTGGTACACCTGTTATTGTTATGCCAACAATGCTTCTTGTTGAGCTTCTTGTTGTGTAGATTGCTTCTGTTGTGCTATCAATGCTTGTTGTTGTGCATGATGTTTTAGGGCTTGTTGTTAGGTTTTTACTTGTGCTTGTTGTGCTTGGTATTGAGCTTGTCCTTGAGATTGTGCTTGGGCTTGAGCTAGTTGTTGTGTTTCTTGTTGTTGATGTTATTGTAGAAAGGCTCGCACTTGATCTTGTGCTTGGGATTGTGCTTGAGCTTGGGTTGCTTGTTGTGCTTGCTGAGTTTGAAATTTTTGCAATGCCTTTTGATATGCTTGTTGTGTTGCTTGATATGTGATGATATACTAATTTTCCGTGTTAAAATTTTGATGTGGGGGTGGCAGATTTTATTGTGATGTTATGCTGAGAGGTTGTTGTGGTGGTTTCTAAGGTGGTTGTTGTGTAATGATGAGAGGTTTGGTGATAAATGGTAGATTTGTAACTATATTTGGAATTCCTAGCTCTTGTGATACTAGACTTTGGGATGCTTGAGGTGTTTTTGATGATGTGATTAGTGGTTGAGATATTTGGGATGCTACCACTTGGTGTTACGATATTAGTGGAACGTTTGGAGGATTTGATGTGATGGATTTTTTGATTTGATTTTTATTTGGGGGATTGACTTGATTTGGTTGATTTTGGATTGATATGTTCAATGAAGGGATTTTTCATATAC
Organism: Sequoiadendron giganteum; assembly: GCA_007115665.2. Taxonomy (NCBI): domain Eukaryota; kingdom Viridiplantae; phylum Streptophyta; class Pinopsida; order Cupressales; family Cupressaceae; genus Sequoiadendron; species Sequoiadendron giganteum. The sequence goes on from CM021104.1 coordinate 327,206,034, forward strand.
CTTGAATTGGTGTAGGTGATGGTGTCATGACAGGTAATTGTGGGTATGATTGTGATGTGCTCCCTTCTGGGAGTGAAGATGAAGCATTGAAGGTGCCCACTTGTCCAAATGGGTCCATTTTTCCTTATGTATCAAGGGCAAAGGCGGATGACACACGAAAAGAGGATGGATTGTTTGTGTCATAGAAGAAAAGTGGCACATACGATTGTTGGGGATCTTGTGGGATGGTATTTGGCATACCCAATACTATGTTGGCCTCCAAGTTTTGATTGTTGGCGAGTGGATTCCCTTGAAGGGATTGGAGTAGTGAACTACCTTTTGTGATAATAGGTTGACTTGGTGCATGAGATGATGATGGTTGAGTAATTGGTTGGATGATTCTTGGAAATGAGGGTATGAATGATGTTTGTGGGATGTTACCCAAAGGCTGTTAAAAAATGGTACTCATGTCAAAATTGAAAGGGAGTTTATCCCCTTCTTTTTCCAATGCCAACATGTATTGGGTGGGATTTAGTCTCATGACTATGTTGAAAAGTTTTTGGGTGTTTGGATTTTTCACTAATTCAAGTAATTCATCGTGATACATCTCTTTGAAGTTATTTGTGACATCATCCACTTGAAATCCCTGTCTTGATCAACTTGAGGTAGTTGAGGGGAGTAGAGGTTCTAGGATTGAATTCATTTTGACTCAAATTACTCGTGGTTGAATTTTCTTTGTTTTTCTTCATTCTCTTCTTGTATTGTGATATTTTTTGAACCATAAAATGTGGGATCAAATTTTGGGTTAATCTAATTCCAGGTACAAAAAGAACCTCTAAGGTGTGTTTTAGGATCAAGAGGATATGAAAGATGAAGTGGTGGGTGATGTGGATGTTTGGAACCTTAAGAACATTGCATAAATACTAGACTTTAGGATTCTTATTTGATTTGGATGATGAGCTTGTAAACCCTAATATGTTAGATGTGATCTTAGGATGAACTTGTCCAAAGGGGATGCTAATTTAACTAAGTGCATGAGAAAGGATTCATTCCTACACACCTAACTAAATAATATGATTTTGATTTGGTCTAAGTGATTTACCAAAAGTATAGCATAAGGATGTTTCCAAAGTTCTAGAAGGTTGTCGGTGAGATGGATTTTGATAATTTTTTTGAGGATGGATAAAGATGTTTTTTGTACCCTAGATGAACCTAGAAGGACTTTGTTTACAAGACCAAGTTGTTGAAGAACATGCTTTACCCTATGAATGACTCAAGCCCAAAAGATCAATGATCTAAATGAGGGGCTCATATTGGACATACAAATTTGGATCATCCCTCATAAGATGCCTATAAAAATGTCTTACCAAGATATCTTTGTTGTGATAAAGACCAACAAGGTGTTTCTTGACATTTTTTTGACTATGATGCCTAAGTTTGAAGTGACATAATGTGGAATTTCGTTTAGGATCTTTGATCTTGCAAGAAGTCATGACAAGAAATACATGTGTGGGGTCCAATTGTGAGTTTATCTTGATTAATGAATTATTTTTACCACATCAACTTGTCTTGCTTAAATTTTAAACTAAATGTCTATGTCTAAGCTCCTTTTCATTCCACATGGTCCATTATGCCAAAATCAAAGTGCCAAGGCCATAGTTTCCCTAGGTTGACTTTGAAGAGAGTGAATTGAGATATGAGCCCTAGTATTAGAAGCCTCTAAAGATGAGATCCTTAGGGAAAAGAAGTAATATTGGACTCTTCAAAGGTATTCACACTTTTCAAAGGGTTTGAAATTTCAAGGATTTTTTCAATGTTTTGGAACCAAGAAATGTGTTTTAACTAACTTGTAAGCATGCACAACCTAGGTTGAAGAGATACTACTTGTTGAGTCTCTACTTGGATTTCTCCAAACACTAAGACAAAGCGAACACCTAGAGATTTGGTGACACTGGATCCCCCTTACATGACATGGGCACACTGGATCCCAAACCTCAAAGATTTGAAGATACAAAGGATTTTCTATTTCTATAATGAGTAGTGGAATGTAGGGAAGCTTTAGAGCAACCATTCCTACACTAGCAAGTAAAAAGGTTTTTTGGCCTATAAAACAATGGTTGCTAGTTTCTACTCCGGGACATGGCACCTTGTGAGCATTCAACAAGCCACTTAAGGCTATAATAACTCCTACTAGGGGTGATTATACTTTTTATGGTAGTACCTCATTCTGAATGACACTGTACAACTAATGCCTACATACCATGAGGACTTGACAATTTAGTCTTATCTATTTATATATCGGGAAGAGAAAAAAACTAGTTGGAGTCACACCTTCGAGTTCTCCTTTTGGATGTCTCTTAGGCATGCCTCTCTAAGGGTAGACAAAAGCAAGAAAAAAACAATGCCTTGGAATCTCCAATTTGGATCACAGTGGGTGTGAGGAGAGAGAATAATGTGTTTTCCTTACACAAGCATAGTGTTCATTTTAAACAACCCAAAACCAAATGTGTGGATGATTATGAAAATTCCACAAGATGTTTTTGATTCTCAAGATCACCAAATAGTGCGAGAGAAGAGAATACACACCTTAGACAAGGTATAAACCACAAGACAAAGAAGACACTAGTTCTATTTAACCCTCAAACAAAAGGTGAGCTCATTTTAAGCACCAAACTAAGTGTGAGTTTGCCTTGTTCATTTTTAGCCCAACATAGCAATGATTTAGTAAGTTTGTAAGTCCAATTTTAACCAATTTGAAAAGATAAAGTCATTGATTAATTTGAAACCCAAAATAAAGCTATTTGGTCTAAAAAAAAAAATGAAACCAATAAATGGATGCCCTAAGCTATTACAATGAGCATTTAAAAATGTTTTTTCAATTCCAATTCCAATTCCCCAACTCAAATTTTCTTGTTAGCTTTTTGGATTCCTCTACCTTGCTTCGACATCATATTAGTGATCCCAATGTGAGAGCAACTACCATTCATTCTTTATGCAAACTAAAAATATTACAAAGCTATCACAAATAAGATTTATTTCAAGGAATCAATGAACCATATAATACTATCACATAAAAGGTACACTTGTCATGCAAATTCTCTATAAAAAAATAAACAATGGCTAGAGCACTAAAAAATAATATTTTTAGAAGCATGATAGAACTTTTATACATCAGCTCATTTGACAATTAAATTCCATTGTAAGGGAGTTGTAGGAAAAAATAAAATTGAGAAAAATAGAAAGCCAAATGCATACAACCCAGATACATAGAGGGAAAGTTAGCGCTAGTTATTATGAATAAATGAAAATGATGAAGTCAAAAGATGAAATTTGGCTTATAAATCAACTCTATTTGGATGATGGAAATAGTAGGAAAATCATATTATAAGATGCAAGTACAACCCATTGCAAAGAAGAGATATGCGATTTAAAAGTCAAATTCACTTGCAAAGAGGAAGTGTTGTTCAAAATATCAATCTCTAACTTGATCCACCTACATTGCAATTTCTCTAGAAGCATTTCTCTTTAACAACATGGATTTTTCAAGTTCAAAATATTTTATATCATCAAGAGAGTTCAAGCTTCCATAATTCAATGAAAGATTTTTAGGAGAGACTTGAGTTAGAGTTTTTTCTAAAAAACATAATTTATTTTCAAATAAAGATTAGTACTATTCAATTCTCTAATTTGCATGGAAAACCTTAAAATCAGAGGCCAAATAAACCTTCAAATGCATGGTTAGAGATCAAGCAAAATAATTCCCAAGAAATTGTAAGAAAATAGGGCAGAGTATGTTCCTAAAGATCAATTCTCTAATCGACTTATGGAACACTAATTTCTTAGGAAGCCTATTTTATAATAGTATAGATGGTAGAATCAAAGATTATCAAGATAGATCTAGCCTCCAAAATTCACAAGAGATGATGGAAACGCTTTCAAAAAAAATCTTAGCTAGAAAATTCCAGAAATAATCATGATTTTTCAGAAGCATATGAAGGTATTTGTAAGAAAGATCACAAAGGCAAGAGTCTTCAACTAGCGAGCTCCAAATCATTCCATGAAATAAAAGATCCGCTTATACTACGTTTTGCATATGAAATTGCCCGATTTCTAGCTACGCTTCAAATTTTAAAGATATGAAACATAGGAAAAAATTCAAGGCAATCAATGATCTCCACTAGATGTTTGATAATTCTAAATTTGAAGCCTTCAACTCTCCAAATACCACATCACCCACAAAAACTACACATCCAACAAACCCAAAAAAATCCAAAACAAACTCTTGAGAAACCACATACCTAGAAAGGAATCGAACAATGTTTAGATTTTGATTGCTTCTTTGCCTAAAAATAACTTTTAAACTTTTAAAAAGTAGCACAAAAGATCTGAACTAAAAAAAAACAACACAACTCATAAAAAATTGTTTATAGTTGAACATATAAATTTCCCAATTCAGAAAAAATAATGGTCATAGCACTATCCTCCTACAAAAGATAATTAGACAACAAAATTATATTTATAAGCATGAAAAAACTATACTTAAACTGATATTCTTTCTACCCCACAATGGGGACTAGAATGTGAACAGAAATCTAAACTTGATCAAACATGGAAAAATATGGGCATATTAGTCATTTTAAAGAAGCCAAATAAAGTGTTCCCCATGAGATTATTGAGCATGCAAAGAAAACGAAAAAAATATCAAAATAACATGAAACATGTAAATGAACATGAAATCTTATTCTAAACTACTCAAACCATCATACCATAGGGGGATTGGTGCCACTTTGATGTGGAAAGTGGCCCTTTCCCAATCCCTTATGATAAGATCTTGATCCCTTGATGTGAAGATGAATTTTATGCAAAGAGATAGTGAAATCCAATCTAAAATGACATGAAAAAGAAAGTGATTGAGAAATGATATGGGTAGAGTAACAATGCTTCAAGTTTTCGATCCATTTCAAGTAGAAGAGACCTCTACTTATAGGAACGAAAGGTTGAAGAATGGATGAAATTGGTGAATGTGGGACTATGATGGGAGCCAATAGAATTTTTTTGGAAGAATGAATAAGGTTCCCTCCATTTTGGTTGTCATTGATGCCAACATTTGTTGGTAATTATTTATGGGATATGTACCTTGATCCAAAATTCTTCGCAGTAAGAGGAAAATTAATGAGTTTGATTTGTTGATCAGGTGTGTCAGCTACAATTATAAATGTGTTCTTAGCATACTTTTATGATCTGACTAGTTACCCCAATGATAATAATTTAGTATTCTATTAGAAAACAAGGTGTATCTTATGTGTGTGTTTTTCTTTAGGTCTGAGTTGACCTAACTTTTGGATAACACATTTTGGAAATTTTGTACTAAGCTGATGTCGGCCTCCTATAATATTTTAACAACTAAGCCTTTATAGTTGTGATTCAAAGATTAAACATCTAATATAAATAGCTATCTCAATCATCACAAAGGTGCATTTAAATTTTCAACTCACAGACGCAAACTTGAAATGGGCCAGCATTGTATGTGCACTATGAATCCAAAGTAGCCACATTCATCCTATAGCTAAGAAAGAAACAATACTGAAAGTAAATTGTTTGGAAGGAATTAACATAAATGTTGAACATCAACCAATAACTAGTCTAAATTGAAATGCATGGAAGAAATCAAAATATAAGTGAACAACCAGAAAAGTACTTTGTTTGTTTTGGTTGCAGGAACAATCACAAAATGGAATTCTAGTGGTTGTAGGAATAGTCAGTGCCAAATTCTTAACTAATAACTAAAAAAAATAAAAACTAAACTAAACTAAGGTACGGGATGAAATACTCACCAAGTGGGACCCCTTGGATAAGTATTCCCTATAACTAAGACAAAATAAGATGCACAAACTTATAACTTCATTTCATTGATTGGAAAACATGAGTACAAATGAGTAACATGACTATATTACTAAAAAAATTAAGAGTGCAAGTACATCATAAAATTAAAGTTCTTTGACTAGGAAAAGAGAGAGAGAGAGAGAGATCTTAAAAGGAACATCGGAGCCTTATTTAAACACCTAGCAAGGAGGTCAACTCCAACAGATACGGAGGACACCACATTAGGGAAAACATGGAAAAGAGTAGAGGTGGCTATGCATGCACAAAATATGTTATAAATGTTAGCCTTAATGCGAGTCTGGCATAGCATTAACGCCAGTGTTTTCTCAACAAAATTGAAGACCATTACAAGGTGGTTACAATCCAATTTTCATGAGGAATATCCAACCTCAAAGAGTCTTCTCTCCATTAAATGACCACCTTGTTGACCGATATGGCACACAACCAGCTGATAGAATCTTCCTAAATTGTAGGCCTCTAATTATTTGCATGACAATGTTAGCACACACAACAAATACACATCCATAATAAACTTAAAGTGACATTCATTAATCACATGCAAAATAAACATGATCAATTCATATAGCATATCATTTGAAAGTTATGAAAATAAGTTCATGTCTAGAGTCTATAGTTTTAAGGAAACATTATGAAAATATCAACCCCCAAGTATCAAAGTCTTATGAAAAACGTAGGAAATGGACAAGAAACCTATGAATAATTAGACCATAAACTAGACTCATCATTCCCCCCAACCTAATGTCTCGTTGGTCCTCCAATAGAGGAAGAGTTATGCTTTTGTTTGGTCAATGCCCTGAATTTGACAGTTGCAAGCTATCCTACATTAGTTTTGGTTGTGTCAGAATTAGGATCCCAATAGAACCCTTATTGTCTGCCCAACCTACTCCATCCTTGTCGTTCATCAGCTATGTCATACCTATAATATCTGAAGTTTGCCATAGGCCACAATAGAATAGGTGGTTGAAAAATCAGTGGAAACCAGAATTGCCCTTTTGTTCTTCCAAGCTGCATATATCTATCAACTCTCTAAAGTGCTACAACATAGTTGTGCATGGAATGATTCTCTTCTTGCTTCAAATCATTAGATAGCTTGTTCCACCTCTATGACAGGTATCCCATTACAAATTCTCTTGCGGTTCTTATCATCTCCTCATATTCTTTATAATCTCACTGTCTCTCAAACAAGATCCTACAACTATAGCTTGGTCAATATAGAATTCTATGTCAATCCTTAAAAATATCTCTTTGATGTCTAGATTCAGCCCTAATGGGTAGGGGAATACTAGATTCAATTTTTCTATAAGCCTTGTCCTACTTTTCCCAACTTACTTCATTTTGTATCCAGGACATGAATACCCTTAATTGGACACCCCCAACATATAACAGTGGATTCCAATAATGGCCTTTGCTCACAACATAATTAGGTAAATAAAATTCACACAACAAATTTTTCATCTCAGGAGGAGCAATCCAAAAAGCATTCAAAAATTCAGTAGGGGTCTCAGTGGAGGGGTTCAAACCTAAGACAATCCTTGCTGGCTTGAAAGAAAGATGCTTCTCCTTTAAATACAAAGCATAGACCCACAGAGGATCCCTGCACTCTAGTATTTGATGTACTAAATTTTTCATGTCATCCACCATCTTATTCAAAATAAGAATTTCTTCATTCTTATCCTCAATTTCCTCATCCCTCTTTTCAATTTAATTCTTTAGCCTATTTTTTTCTACTTTCCATTCTTCTTCCCTTCTTTGTATCTCTTCCCATAATTTTAGGACTACCATGTACATTGAAAAATTAGAGGGCCTATGTACTCCTACCATCATTTTACCTGGCATTTTTTCTTTCTCTTGGTAGAGTACTAGTTGTAGACATCCAAATTTGATCACTTCCATATGATCAAAATCGTCTACTCTATTCATCTATTTCATTAATAATGATTAAATAATTTATTTAATCATTATTTCATTTTTTTCCCAAGGTTCCTCTCTTTCCCATGTGAATTTTTAATTCATTTTTGTCTTTCCAAGGTCTTCCCCATCCCCATGCAAGATTCTAGAAGGCTTGACTTGTCACTTTACATGTGCTAAGGACTTCTAGAACCTTAGACTTGTCACATCACCCACATGTGACAAATCTCCAGCTTTTTGGAGACCTTCTTTTACCCAATAAACTCTGCAATGAATGTAAATTTTTAATTTGCATTTATTCTTCCAACTACTTCCCCTTTTCCCATGGAGAATCTTGATGAATTCTAAAATCCTTCAAATGTCTCTTTCATCCTTATTAGGGGATAAGAAGTTCCTTTTTGAGGAAATCTTCTCATCCCCCAAGGTACCTCAAAGGTACTTGTCCTTCATCCACCTCATGTACTTCTCTTCCACCTCATGTACTTCTCTTCCACCTCATTTCCACCTCATTCCACGCTAAGACATTTCACATTCCACATGTCAAGATGTGAGGGCTTGTGAGTCCTCAACTCACCATAGCCCTTCATCTTTATCTTGTTGGATCAATCTCAACCGTTGAATTCTCTAGAGAATTCCAATTATCCTATAAATACCCCCTCATTTCTCCCATTTTGGGGATCAAGTCTTTTGCTACCAAACTCTTTCCAATTTATCATTTGAGCTCTCATCTCATAATCATCATACCCTCATCCATCTTGCATATCATTTTGCACATTCAACATAGCTTGTCATCCAAGGAGCACACAACTCTTCAAAAATCAAAGGGCCAACCAAGGAAGGAGCAACATAAAGGTATAGCCAATTTCAATTAATTGTCATCTTGTTTTTATGCTTATCTTGTCTTAAGCTAATTATTGAGGTGCCCTTTTATTATGTTATCTCCTCTTATTGCATCATTTTAGCATTTCACATTTGGAATTGACATTTTATTAGAATCATATTTCTAGCACGCCCGGTGGGACCCACAAAAGGGTTTCTTTCTTTTATGTTTGTTGTTGTTAAGCTTGTTTGCAGGTTCAGGTTACAGAGGGGCAGATTTTCCCTCCCAAGTACTGTAGAGGGGCGGATACGCCCTCACGATCCAACGTTTTGCTAATTATTTTTCTGCAGAAGTGCGGATATACCCTCACGATCCAATGTTTTGCAAACTATTTTTTTGTAGAAGTGTGGATACGCCCCTGCAATCCAACGTTTTTGCCTAACTGTCTTTCTGGAGAAGTGCAGATACGCCCCCGCAGTCCAACATTTTGCTAACTATTTTCTGCAAAAGTGCGGATACGCCCCCGCAGTCCAATGTTTTGCTAATGTTTTCTATAAAAGTGTGGATACGCCCCTACAATCCAACATTTTGCTAACTTTTTTCTACAAAAGTGCGGATACGCCCTCACGATCCGACGTTTTTGCCTAACTATTTTCTGCAGAAGTGCGGATATACCCCCGTGTTTCGACATTTTTTGCAAACGGTTTTCTGCAGAAGGGCGGATTTGCCCACCCGATTCAACATTTTTCATTGCAGAGGGGCGGATTTGCCCTAAATAGCACATTCGGGAAGGTAAAAAAATGCATTTTGGCTTCGTTTTTGTCCCTTTCTTTTGCTGTTTTGTGCTATAATCCTCTAACCTTGTTTGTTGGTGAGTGAAGTCCAATTTCTTGCTGATATCTTGAGTGTTTTGCTGAAAATCACAAAGAAAAATAAAGAGAGGAGAAAACAACTAACATTTGCTTGCAGGGCCTTTGTTTTATTCTGATTTTTGAAGTCTTTCCTTACTGATTTATCTATTTACTTAGTATAAGTAGGGGAAAGTAACATTTGCTGCTTGTTATGTCTGTTTTATTTGTTTTACCCTAAGGGGGCATTAGTTTGTTTTCACCATCCTCCTTTGCACTTTGTGCGGATCTGAAAGGGGGTATTGGAAACGATTAGTGTTTTCTTCTTAGTGGGACCTGCTTGGGGATTTCATCACCCCAAGGGACAATCCCAACCACGCATACCGATGGGGTATATAAAGGGGGGAGAGCCAAAGTTGTACCCAATCTAGTTGTGTCGTAATTGGCGAAGCGTCGAAGCTAGGGTGATACCTAGATAGACATGAAGAGTTGGTCTGAGCCTTTCAATATCTCGTTGGGGCTCCTGACTCATGCTTGTGATGGATTGGTGTTCACGATTGTCCCTCATGTACCAAGTGTATATCGAGGACTCCCTAGAAACCTTGTTCATCCTAGAGTAAGACCTTGCTGGCCATACCCCTTAATACTAATCATAGGATTGTGCTTGTTCAAAGTGTCTTTTTTTAAAAAACCAGTAAATTTTGATAAGTCAAACCTTCAGTGAGTCATTCCAAGTCCTTACCATAATCTCTCATTTCCTAACTAAGTCTCTATTCTTGCAGAAGTGCGGATACGCCCCCCTGTTCTGATGTTTCTACCAGTCTTTTTACTGCAGAAGTACAGATATGCCCCCTTATTTCAACACTTTTCACTGTAGAAGTGGGGATACGCCCCCTATTCTGACATTTTTTCCAATCTTTTTATTGCAGAAGTGCAGATACGCCCCCCTATTTCAACACTTTTCACTACAGAAGTGCGGATACACCCCCCTGTTCTGACATTTCTGCCAATCTTTTTATTGTAGAAGTGCAGATACGCCCCCTTGTTCCGATGTTTCTGCTAGTTTTTTTACTGCAGAAGTGCATATACGCCCTCTTGAATGGACAGTTTCATCCATTTGACCATTCTAAACCTCTGTTTGAACCCCCAAAGCCTCCATTTGACCATTTGATCATCCTAAACACTCATCTAATCAATAAAAACATGCATTTGATCATTCCAAACCTCCATTTAACCTTTCCAAAACGTCAATTTACCACATTCACATTGATCATTCCACCATTTGGGATACCCATCTTATCGTGTGACCTAAACATCTTCAACAACACATCTTCCATTTGCATTCATCATCATCTTTCAACACAAAATCCTTTAAACCTTGTTTTAGGAGTTATTTCCCGAATTGACCAAGGCGTTAAGTTGATCATTATCCTACATAATCAATCCTTGTCTTCAACCTAATCAATTCACTTCTATCTTGAGGTGGATTGGTGTTGTAAGTCAACGTCATTGACCCAAATCAATCCCCTTCCATCTCAAGGCAAATTCATTGTCATGATCATTGATTTAGCTAGCTTAAATCGATCAACAAACATCATAAGTCCCTTAGGGTGATTTTCAATTCAGGTTTTTGGATCCCCTCCATCAACCAATCCTCATCCAAATCATCCAATTGATACATCATCATTTGATCCAAACAAATCCAATCATCATCCAAATCATCAAATTTATACATCATCATTTGATCCAAACAAATCCAATCCCTCATCCAAATCATCCAATTGATACATCATCATTTGATCCAAACAAATCCAATCATCATCCAAATCATCCAATTAATACATCATCATTTGATCCAAACAAATCCAATGATCATCCAAATCATCAAATTGATGCATCATCAATTAATCCAATCACCATCCAAATCATCAAATTGATACATCATCATTTGATCCAAACAAATCCAATCATCATCCAAATTATCAAATTGATCCATCAAATCCAATCTTATAATCAAATTGATACATCATCATTTGATCCAAAAAGTCCAATCATCAAATGGATACATCATCAATCAATCAATCCAAATCATCACCTAGATCATCCCTTAGAGATTGCATCTTGAAATCACCTAGTTGTTTTGCACGTTCATGCCCGTTCAAACCCGTTCACAAACAAAAAAGTAGATGGCAGACCAACAAACTCAAGGTTCCCAACCAAATATCCCTCAAGATCCTAATAACATTCCACACAATCCTCATAATGACATCACATCTCAATTAAACACTGACATCCAAAATACCACACCACCTAGTGATGAAAACATGGTCAATCAACCCAAAGTCACTATTGATGAATATCTCAATAATCCTGCCAATGTCCAAATGACAGATCATCTCCTAAATGAACATGATGATAATATCATCACCACCTTACTCATGAAGGGAGTCAAACCACCATCCGGTTTCAATACATCACAATATGCCCTTCCCCCATTTGTTGACCCACAAACCTCACAAAATGTTCCAGAAAATTCCTACGTTCCTGAAGGTGCACCCACTAAAAATTGGTACCACCACGAACTTGGAAATGTTGTCATCCATCAAGTCTAGGAATATCCTCGTCTTCCAACCACAACATATACTATTCCACCACCCGATCCTAATGATCCCCATACTTATGGCATGCTGCCATACATTCCATCTGCTCCACCACTTCCTCCCCCATATTCTAATATTGGGGGCACACCTCCACTTACCAATGTGCTACCTTTTGCATTTCAACAACCTCCAAATAATCCACACCAATCCACCACACTACCAGCACCGCCACATGTTGCTACTATTATAGCTTCATCTCAACACTTGCATCCACAACATCTGCAACACACTTCCGTTCTCACACAACCATCACATCAAGTGGTGCAACATACATCTCAACAACAACAACACATCTCACCTCACCCATCTCAACAACAACAACACATCCCATCTCACCCATCTCAACAAAAGCAACATATCTTATCTCACCCACCTCATCAACAACAACAACAACCTCCACAACAACATGTGCATATCCCTACACAAAAATACCATAACTCGCTTACTAAGTACCTCTATCATCCCTCTAGCACATACACTATTCCATCCCATACAAATCCTCATCAGAATGTGCAAAACCAAACACATACCCAACTGCCACCTTACACCAATCTTTCACAACCTCAACATCATCTCCACTAACAAACATCGAATCCATATGCCACACAACAACCCACCATTGCACAACAATACCAATCCTATCCGCCCTACTTTCAACAACAACAAACTCATCAACAGGTTGCACCTTACACTTCCTGTTACCAACAACCATCATCACATCCACAAAGAGGCCCTACCTCTACACATTACCAAAATGCTATGCAGCAACAGGACCCCTCTCTTGTTTCCTACTATCAACAACAAGTGGCTCCCACTCAACACAATCAATCATCCAACTATCAATCCACTTACAATCAACCAACACATTCATATCTGACTCAACCCATTTATGATTCAACAACGGTAGGGTCGTGCCCATCATATCCACACTATTATCCATACAACCAATCCACTTTGACTCCCATGACTCCCATCAATAAGGACTTGGAAGAAGTAAAAGCAGCATTAAAGGACCTATAAGCTGGAGCGGGTAAACAATCATTAAGTTTGAAGACATAAGTCCTTATCCGTTTGATCCCTCCATCTCCTTGATTCCTTTTCCCAAACATTTTGAGATACCCAAATTTGATAAATACAAAGGAACCAAGGATCCTGGAGCTCAACTTCAATAATTTTATGCTCATTTCCAAGAGGTCATGCATAATGATAATTATCTTATACGACTTTTCCCTAAAAGTCTACAAGGAGTTGCCCTCAATTGGTTTATGGGTCTTGAGAAGGGATCTATCAAAACCTTCACACAATTATCCGAACAGTTTGTCTCTCACTTCTCTTTTAATCTAGAGAAATATATTGACACACTTGATCTCCTCAAAGAAAAACAACGTGATGGAGAGACCTTTGCAAGCTACTTACAAAGGTGGTGTGCCTTGGCTAGTAGGATGAAATCCCCACCAACAGAAAAAGATATGATCACGCTATTTATCAAAAAATCTGTTAGTGTTAAATTTTCTACTTCCTCAAAAACATCCTTTTCCTCAAAATCTACCTGCTCCATTGGAGCTTCTGCATCCTCTCGTGGCATTTTTTTGGGTTCAAGGATTTCCTCTAGAGGTACACAGAAGGTTGGCCCAGCCAATCTTGATTTTATGGGAGGGAGTTCATGTTTTTATTTTGTTGTAGGAATAATAGTGTCAACCTTCTATTTCTTAGAGCTTGGCACTTCTTTTCTTGCCATTTTCTTTTTAGATTTTCCTTTCTTTAGTTCTTCCTTGTTCTTTTGTGCCCTAGTTTTCATTAGGGTTCCAAGAATAAAATCATCGTCAGAATCAGAAGATGAACTATCTTTATTGAAATGCTCTTCCTTAAAAGAACTAATCTCAATAGTTTGTTTGGCTGCAAAAGGGTTTCCACCAGGGCTTACATGAAAAGTTGAGGCACTAGGAGTGGTCCCAACATTGATCCTTCTCCTCCCAACCCTACAAGGTTGAGGAAAAAAGCTAGGTCACAAATTCTCTAGTCTAATTTGATCAATACTCAACAATTATTCCCAAGAAATATTAGACAAATCATGTAGTGACAGATCAACTAACAATTTAATCAAACAATGGTGGAAAATAGAATCGTCCCTACCCTTTTGGGTCTCTCCTACCATGATCGAAAGAAGGTGGTATAGCACATTGGGCACATTCATTCTCCTTTCGTGCCTCATGTGTTTTAGGAGTTTAAAATGCATGAAATGTAAATTCAACTAGCGGCCTTCACAAGTGATATACTTGACAACATAAAATGCTACCTACTTCCATAGCTCAAGTAGAGAAGTCCTCTTCACTCCTTGTTTTTGCATGCTCAACAGAGGATCATTAGGTTCTGTAAATTCTACCCTAATCAACCTAGCGTCCTTGGCAATAGGGTAATTTTCACCATTGGCAGGCAACCCCGTAACTTCTACAATTATTTACTTCGTAGCTATGACTTCCAACCCTTTTATTGTGGCCTTTCCTTCAGATAATTTCTAAGATAACTCCAATGCAATATCTTCATCAAAACCATTCAACTTTAATAAATAATCTAGCCATCCATAGTTTCTAAACTTGGCCAAGCAAGGTGCATCCTGTAGTAATACATCATGAACCATGGGTTCATTTCGAATTAACCCACCTCCCATTGTTTGCAATCAAACAATCGCTTTGCAAAGTTTTTCTTCCTACAATCCTTGTCTAAATTCCAAACTTTTCCTTCCAAAATCTTCTAAATTTTTGATGCTGGTGTCATCTGGATTTTACCTTTTTGGCTTAAGATTATGATAGGAGAAATTAAAGCAATGAAAGAGTAATAAATGCAGGATATGATTAAGGAAAATGGTGACGGAGAATTTGCATTTCGCACATACGAGCCATCATCTCACTCAGAAATTAAATTGGCTCAATAACTTAAATTTTACTGATGTGAACCAATACAAAAAAACATGTAGACATGGCATTGACATGTCCCCCCCAACCTAAATTTGCACATGTGTCCTCACATGTGAGGTGGAATGTCGATTTGACAAGAACACAAAATAATTACATGCTATGGAAAACGTTCCATATTAATTCACAACAATTAAATAAATGATTTAGAAGACAATTAAGATATAACAATTGATGTGCACATACCTGAATTTGTGGAAGATTTATTGCAAAGATCATGGAGAAAGTACCGGTCACTTTTCAAGAAATCACTTGAGCAATTAATGAAAGTTGAGCGAAATGAGGTGAATGAAATTAAATGAAGTGAAGTGAAATGATGGTGGTGAGGTGGAAGAGAGAGAAAGGTGGAATGAATGGGCAGATGGGTGAAAAAGTGGACCCCCACAAAGTAGGAATCTTTATTATGAGAAGTTACATACCTTAAATAATCGGAAGAAGGGACACTAGGTCCACTTCCTTCGGTTGTAGGAAGTTTAGGTGTTGCATGCTGAGTGAATTTCTACAAGAAATATTCCTTAGAAGTTGGCTTGTTATACAATCTCAGGCGATGACCATTCACCAACAACTTAAACTTGACAGGTTCAATGGTAGTAAGCTAAACAACTCCATTGAAAAATACATCATTCACCTCACATGGTCTGAGCCACCTTGTCTGTAATTTTCCTACATTATCTTGATATCTTGAGTCATAGAGCAGTGCCCAATCTCCAGGCTGAAATATCTTATCCTTGATGAATTTATCATGCCACTTTATTCATTGATTTTGCACTACCTCTGTGTGATACAAAGTTGCCTTCCTCATCTCATCCAAAGCATTCAGTTGCATGAATCTATCTCATTGTGCCTCAGAGATATCCATCCCCAATTCTACTGCAGTCCTAAGAGTCTTATACTTAAATTTAATGGGCATCATGGTTTTCTTTCCATACAAAAACTCAAATGGAGTGAATCATGTAGTTGTTTTCTAGGTAGTTTTGTAAGCCCAAACAAATTTTGGTAGCCTGCTTGCCCAATATTTTTTATGGATAGCCACTGTTTTGGTTAGAATGGCCTCGATTTCTCTATTGGTCACCTAAACTTGGCCATTGACCTAGGGGTGATAAGGATTAGGCTTCCCATACCTAATGTTGTACTCATTGACTAGTGTTGTAACAAGGGTTGAAGTGAATTGAGTCCCTTGATCATTCACTATCTCTCTTGGAACCCCATACCATATGAAAATTTCTTCATACATAAATTTTGCAACCTTAATGTCTCTTGCATGCTTCATGGCCTTAAATTCTACCCATTTAGTCACATAATTAGTGCATACCAAAATATAAGATTTACCTTTTGATGGAGGATCAATGGGTCCTAAAAAATCCATTCCCCACTTATCAATTGGAGTGATTACTACCTGGGGGTAAAGTGGCATCTAATCATATTTGGTTGGTCAGCCCATCCTTTGGCATCTGTCACACTTCCTTGTATATCTCCTTGCATCCTTGTGGAGTGTTGGCCAGTACTATCCTATGTTCAAAATCTTCATGGTTGTCCTCTTGGCTGCAAAATTTCCTCCAAAGGGTTCATTGTGACATGCATGAAGAATATCATATGTCTCATCTTCCCTCACACATCTCCTCATGACCTGGGTAGGTCCAGTGTAAAACAAACATCCAACAATCTATGAGAAAGGAAAATATTTTTCAATGAGAAATCTCCTCTTTTTTGGAGAGAAGTGAGGAGGGACTCTCCCGGTGACCAAACAATTAGCTATGTTAGCATACCAGGGTGTCTGCAAACTGATGGAAATAAGTGCTCATCAGGGAAAGAATCATCTATGACTTGATTGTCCTTTGATGTGGTCAGTCTTGAAAGAAAATTTACAACAACATTGGCCTTCCCTAGTTTATCCATAATGGTTATGTAAAACTCTTGCATGAACAATAACCATCTTGCTAGCCTTCCTGACATCAGAGGTTTATTCATGAGGTATCTAATGGATGCATGATTTGTGTGCACAAATATTTGGTAGCGTGTTATGTAATGTCTGAATTTTTTTAAAGCATAGATCACTTCTAACATTTCTTTTTCTGTCACTATATAGTTGAATTCAACTCCCTGTAGATTTTTTCTAACAAAGAAAATGATGTTTTTAATACCTCCTTATTTTTATCCTAGGAAATCTCCTATAACATAGTCTAATGCATCTATATGGATGTGAAATGGAAACTCCCAATTAGGCCCCTTGATCACAGGAGCATGAGATAAAGTTGCTTTCAAGTCAGAAAATGCCTTGTCACAGTCTTTTGTCCAATGGAACTCAACCTCTTTATTTAGGATATTAGACAATGGTGCTACCATTTTGTTGAATTCTTTGATGAACCTCTTGTAATAACCTGCATGTCCTAAGAAACTCCTAAAAAAAATTTTGCAGGGATGTAGTGGCCAAGAACTACACCTTCCTCCATCATCATGAAGCACTTATCACTATTTAAAGATAGATTTTGGTCTTCACATCTCTGCAGAACTTGTTTAATATTTTCCAATGCTTCATTGAAATCAGCACCATAAGTAGTGAAATCATCCATATAAATTTCCATGCAATCATGAGAGATGTCTGAAAATATGCTAATGAGTTCCCTTTGAAAAGTTACAGGTGCATTGCATAAGCCAAATGGAAGTATTGATTAGGCATAGGTTCCCCATGGATAGGTAAAGGTGGTCTTCTCCTAGTCCTCTGGTGCAATTTGGATCTAGTTATAGCCACTGAATCCATCAAGAAAAGAAAATTACTTCTTTCCTGCAAGTGAGTCCAAAACTTGATCTATGAACAGTAAGGGAAAATGGTCCTTTTTGGTGGCAGAGTTAAGTTCCCTATAATCAATACAGACTCACCACTTCCCTCCTTTTTTGGGCACAATCAACAATGGGGATACCCACTGGCTATCTGAAATGAGGTAGATAAATCTTTTATCTAACAATGTTTGTAGTTCCCTTTTTACTATTTCTCTCAATGCAAGGTTAATTCTTCTTTGTGGCTACCTTACTGGTGTATAATAATCTCTTATGTATATCCTATGAGTCCAAATTTTAGGATCCAATCTCGTCATATCATGGCAGTCCCATGTAAATGCATTTTGGTGGTTCCTTAGTAAGTTTTCCAATGATAATTGTTATTCTTCACTCAATTTGTTGTTGATATTCAAATGTTTCCCTTCTGAAACTTGTGCTTGTGTATTTAACTCTACCATAAATGCTTCACTAATGTTTGGTACCTTGAGTTCATGTGGTAGTAATGTGTGAGACATGCCTATTTCTATAGGAAGTTTGGCTACAGGAAGAACATCTGTAGAACAAGTGGGGAGCGGCTGCACGACAAGTGACTGAAGGAAGAAAGGATAGGATTGTTTTCATTGTATCAGCAAAATCAAATAAATGAGAGGATGATGCTTCCTCTACCTCATAATGGTTCTAAATTATGTTAGACAATACTTCATATTCATCTTGAAGCCATAGGAAAGGACTTCTGCTTAACATCATAATGTGTGCCACAAAATTAACTTTCTCGGCCTCTTCACCAACATTTGGCTATACTGTATCATCCTTATCATGGGATGGTTGAGCGAGAGGGTAGAGAACAAGATTTTTGGTTCTCTTTCCATCAAAAATGGTCATGTCTCCTATTTGACATCCAATATAAGCATTTTTTGTTGCTAACCATGGTCTTCCAAGAATAATGGGGCTCCTGCCTAGTGTGGTTTTAGGGGAATGAATCATAAAATCTGCTGGGTACTCCCAAGACTCTAGAGTTACCACTAGGTTTTCCACTATACCATCAGGCATAATAATAGAACTATCAACAATTTGTAGGACAGTAGGAGTAGGTCTCATTCTTACATTATTTAGTTGTTGTAGGATTTCCTTTATCATCACATTTATTTTTTCTCCCAGATCAATCAAAGAATTATTTATCTGGATCCCATTTATAAAAAGTCCTACCACAAGACTCCTTGGGTCATTATATTTGGGAACAGTCAGTTTCCTAAGCATAATTTCAGTAAGCTATCCCACCACATGAACTGTAGTGGGGTCTTTCTTCTTCTTGCCTGGCTTCTTAAGGCATGCTTCCTTGATTTTTTTTCCATATATGTGAACATCTTTTATGGCTTAAAATAGAGGTATCTGGACACATACATGCTTCAACTGATCTAGAATGCCAAAATTTGTATCCTCCTTTTCTTTCATAGTTTCCAACCTCTAGGGGAATGGTGGTTTAGGTTTAGTCTTCTTGGTTAGGATTTGTTCAGGATTTTTAGGTGCACTTGGCTGAATGGGGATATTTAGAGGCCCCTCCTCTTCCATAGGAAGCTTAGTGATAATGGGTGTGGAAGGAGATGAAAAAGTAGTTCCTAAATGTAAATGGATGTCACTTACACTCATAACATATGCATGGAATTGATTTGGATAAAAAAATTATACTAGTTGTTGTTGTAGTTTATTATTTAGGTTAGGTGTGGGCTGGGTTGATAGCTAAGTAGGTTTAGGTACATTTGAACTTGAATTAGTAGGAGGAGACATTATAGCAGGTTTTTGGGGCTGAGAAGGTGGCTATATGTAATTGGTTGACTAGCTTGGCCATTGTTGTCCTCCCCTCCATTGAGATGTTTGCTGCCAATTTCCTTGAAATTGCTACCAATTCCCCTAAGGTTGATGCCACTAGGGTGGATAGTTTTTGTGATTGGTCCAAGAATTTGGAGGGTTACTCCAAGTCTGTGGTGGATATGGGGGTTTCTATTGATTACTGTATGAATAAGAATTAAAATATGGCCCAACAAAAGATAGCGGATCTAGTGGCATACCCTGTATTGGAGCCCATGGCCTCTTTTGTGTAACATATTAGACTTGATCATATTCATCCTGGATTGGCTTGAACTTGGGTGCCATATGCTTGGTATCAATATTAGCTATCATCTTTCATCTGTAATCCATATTCTTTTTTTTGCAATGAGGGCAATATTCTGCCAACATTGTCTATACCTCCTTTTGTTTCTTTTTGGCCTAAATTGAATCTAACTAAGTATCCATATTGTTTATGATGTCTTGCTTAAATTCTGCTAGTAAGTGATTAATCTCCATACTTGAAACTCCAATAATATATGACTTACCCATAGAAGATTGGTAAGCTCTCCCCTTCTTTGAAGCCACCCTAGAATATTTCTACCATATCTTCTTGATATCCTCCCAAGGAACTTGGGTGATATATCCTCCTCCCATTAGGTCCAAGGCATATGTGCAACTATCATTAATTCCTCTCAAGAAAATAAACCTTTTTGATTCTTCATTAAGTGTATGGTGTGGAGATTTTTGTAGGAAAAACAAAAACCTTGAAATGTAATCATCCAAGCTCTCATCCTCTTTTTGTTGCATTCTAAAAATGTCATCTCCTCTCATGTCACTACCTCTACAATACTCTTTCTATTTCTCAAGGAACTTTGTCTTCATGTTCTCCCAAGTCTCCACAGTATCGTTGCCTAGGCTCATGAACCATCTTAATGCAACTTCTTTCAAAGTGGTAGGGAATAGCTTAAGCCTATGGGCATAAAGTGTATACTCATAAATCCTATAGAGTATATCAAACTCAAACAAGAATGTATCAGGATATTTTGTGACAAGTCCATAGAACTTAGGAAGGAATGAAGCAGGGATATGTTTTAGGTTGTCTACTTCATTCTGATGAGCAATGGGGAAGGGAAAAGATGGTTGGTTAGGCCTATTAGGTATGTTTCCTTTTACATCACCCATGCCTACTTGATGAAGTTCCAAAGAAAAGGGGTCTTCAATCAAATTTTGATCTTCAGAGGAAAATTTAGAACTAGTTAGATCTGGAAATGTATTAGCAAAGAGGTGTGGCTCTTCTTCTTCTTCATTTCTTGGTAGGTTCTGATACTCAACTATCAGGAATAGATTAGGATTGTTAGGAAGGAATCTCCCACAAGAATCTCTTCTCCTTTCTCTATGCATACAATATCAACTCACTCTCAGCCAGCTCAGACAAAGAATTGGAAAAATAATAAGGGGGTCATAACTCTTCTAAACGAGGGGGGTTAACTAAGAAAAAATTCCAGAAATACTATAGCAGAAAAAATATCAATGACTCCAAAGAACTTCCAAGTTTGACACCATCTTCGACAACAATGCCAAAAATGTTGGCCTCCTATAATTTTTTAACAACTAAGCCTTTATAGTTGTGATTCAAATATTAGATGTCTAACCTAAATAACTATCTCAATCATCATGAAGGTGCATTTAAATTGTCAACCCAGGGACATAAACTTGAAATGGGTCAACATTGTATGCGCACTAGGAATCCAAAGTAGCCACATTCATCCTATAACTAAGAAATACACAACACTGAAAGAAAATTTCTTGGAAGGAATTATCATAAATGTTTAACATCAACCAATAAATAATCTAAACTAAAATGCATGGCATAAATGAAAATCTGAGTGAACAACTAAGAAACTACTCTATCTACTTTGGTTGCAAGAACAATCACATAATGGAATTCTAGTGGTTGTAGAAATAGGTAGTGCTAGATTCTTAATTAATAACCGAATATAAAATAACAACTAAACTAAGAAAAGGTATGAGACATAATACTCACTAAGTGGGTCGCCTTGGATAAGTATTCCCTAAAACTAAGACAAACTCAGATGCACGAATTTATAACTTCATTTCATTGATTGGAAAACATGAGTACAAATGAGAAACATGACTATATTACTGAAAAGATTAAGAGTGCAAGTACATCATCAAATTAAAATTCTTTGACTAGGAAAAGAGAAAGAGAGAGCTTAGAGGGAACATCAAATCCTTATTTAAACACTTAACAAGGCAATCAACTCCAGTAGATGCGAAGGATGCCACATTAAGGAAAATGTGGAAAAGAGCAGAGGTGGCTACACATGCACAAAATCTGTCAGGCATGTTATTCTTAACACGAGTCTGGCACAATAGTAACACCAGTGTTTTCTCAACAACATTAAAGACCATTACAAGGTGGTTACAATTTGATTTGCATGAGAAATCTCTAGCTACCAAGAGTCTTCTCTCCATTAAATGACCACCTTGTTGACCGATATGGCACACAACCAGCTAGCAGAATCTTCCTGAATTGTAGGCCTCTAATTATCTGAATCAAAATATTAGCACACACAACAACTATACATCCATAATCATCTTAAAGCGACATTCATTAATCACATGTAAAATAAACATGGTCAGTTCATATAGCATATCATTTGAAAGTTATGAAAATAAGTTCATGTCCAAAGTCTATCGTTTTAAGGAAATATCATGAAAAGATAAACTTCCAAGTATCAAAGTCTTATGACAACTGCAAGACATGGAAAACAACCCTATCAATAATTATACCATAAACTAGACTCATCAACTGAAAAGATCTTGTCTATTCTATGTATTCCCTTAATTAGGCCAACCTAATTAATAGTGGAAGCTATGTCTGCATATATCTATGATGGCTTAAGCGATGAAAGAAAAATGAAGATATGAAAGTTATGTGACAAGGGTAATAGTGTGAAGCTACTGTTTTATGTACCAAAAACTAGAGAAAAAGTCTAGAGCTTAACTAGATCTGCATTCAGCACTATGTAGGTGCACTTCCATAGTTCATTCTTGGCAGTAAGCCACATCTTTTGTATCTTGGAATTTATTCATCCTTTTGTATTTAGGTTGTGAGCCTTTCTAAGGACATTGAGTCCTGACAGTGAGCCATGTAATATCTTATAGCCAATTATAATATATTGTGAGCTAATCCTCACCGTGGTTTTTCCCATTCTGGATTTTCCATGTAAAAATATTGGTGTCAATGTGCTATGATCTCCTTTATGTTTTTATTCACTTTTGTTGTTAAATGTAGATTGATAATTGGATGATTACTAATTAATTTAGACAGCTGAATACCGATTCACCCCCCTCTCAGTATTTCAGATATTCAACAATTGTGACACTTGTCACAAGGCTAATGAAAGCCATGGGAATGTGTGTGGAGCACATTTTGAAATATATGAATAATTTAAAACATGTAGGTGGATTTGTAAGAGGATGTAAGAGAATTGAATGAATATGGTTGAGATGTAAGAGGCCATTTAAAGCAAAGGTGGCTCTTGTAAGAGCATTTAAGACCTTTGTAAGAGGCTTTAAAAACCTTTCGGAGGGATATTTATGAATGGGTGGTTGAGAGGAATATTCCAAAGAATATGCCTTTGAGAGAAAAAAAAATAATTAGTTAATTAGAAGAAATGGTTTTGATGTGCAAGTTGGTTAGTTGATCATGGGTTTAGTTGACCAAGGTTGAGTTAAAAGTTAAAAAAATATGGGTAATGAGGATTAGGAGGAGATTAGATTTAATTGATTCAGAATTAAATCAAGTCAAGTGGGTTAGGGGATTTATGAAATTTGATTTATTTAATCAAATGATAGGACTTTAGGGTTTTAATTAAATAATTTTATTTAATTAATTAAATTTGGTGAACATTAGTGAGAAGGAAGTGAATTAATCTAATAAATATAATTACTTGATTAATAGTATAAATTGATGAATTTAACTAAATAATAAATATTATTTAATTAATTGGTTTGTAAAAGGATGTAAGGGAATTGAATGAATATGGTTGAGATGTAAGATGGACAAGATGGCATTTAAGAGGTTATTTAAGGAAAATGTGGCTCTTGTAAGAGCATTTAAAACCTTTGCAAGAGGATTTAAAAACCTTTTGAATGGAAATTTATGAATGGGTGGTTGAGAGGAATATTCCAAAGAATATGCCTTTGAGAGAAAAAAGGATAATTAATTAATTAGAAGAAATGATTTTCATGTGCAAGTTGGTTAGTTGATCATAGGTTTAGTTGACCAAGGTCGAGTCAAAAGCTAGAGAAATGGGTAATGAGGATTATGGGGAGATTAGAGTTAATTGATTCATAATTAAATTAACTTAGGTGGGTTAGGGGATTTATGATATTTGATTTAAATAATTTGATTTATTTAATCAAATGAGAGGAATTTAAGGTTTTAATTGAATAATTTGATTTATTTAATTAAATATGGTGAACATTAGTGAGAAGAAAGTGAATTAATCTAATAAATTTAATTACTTGATTAATAGTAGAAATTGATGAATTTAAATAAATAATAAAGATTATTTAATTAATTGGTTAGTACAAAAATGATTTTTGGAGGAAGTGATGTTAATTAATCAGAATCAAATGATTGGACTATTTGAGTGTGTACACTACCAAACTTATCTTCTAATGATTATTGGTTCATCTTATTTGTAATTCTTGACCTACCAATGTCCTTCTAGGCCTAAAACATTGTCTTGTTCTCAAGAAATCTTTTAAGTGTTATTTTAGGATAGGAAATGCTTATAGGTAGCCTTTACCTACTCATACTTGTCCTTCTAGTTCATTAGCATTAGCATATATTGTTTTTTGTTTCATGGTAGAAATTTCTCTATGTTCTCTATTTTTAGTCACTAGGATAGTCGGTTCCACTAGTGTAGGAACACCTTGTTCTACCTCAAGGACAACTTTATATAATATCACCAAATATGTACTCACTTACAACCCCAAATTCTTTAGTTCTGTTATTTTCTCTATTCTTTGTTCACTCAATTGAGTATGTTGGTTTGTATATTTTGGAGTTGCTAACTCTTTTATCTATCTAAATATGTCATAAACTTTGAGTTGCTTGAGAATTCTAAGATTTAAGCTTCTAAAGCATATATTTGATATTTGGAAGAAAAATAATTTGCATCTAGTTGGTGGCATACTAATATAGTGCAAATATGTTACTGTACGTTCCTTAAAATTCTTGAGTTGTTGGTCCAAAATTTGTGTTGGCCATTTCTCCATTTTTGTTGTGATCTACTCAACTTCTCTTTTTCTATATTATGTTATAAAAAAAATCAATAATTTGTTCTTCTTGTTCCCAATTACTTATGTGAGATAAAAAAACCTGATATTGTTCCCTCTAACTAAATAGCTACTACTGCAAATGAATCTATCCATATTTTCAATTGTTGTATTGTTTGGAATATCTTTTTCATGCCTTCCTCTAATATAATATTTCTCTAAATTAAATATTTATTTGCAATACTATTGAGAGCTTCTCGTAAATCCATCTTTTGAATTGGTGATATCTACATGAAACCATTTTGAGATCCTATTGGAGTATATATTAGGATGTTTGGGCACAATATCACTGGTGAAGTTAGTTGCCTCTATTTTACTAAATACTCCTTTATCTTTCTTTTCATATCAATTTCTTGTTGTTCATTTGGGGTAACTAATTGTTGAAATGCACAAAACAACTAAGAGTGGGGGTGAATCAGTTGTCACCAATCATATTCATAAATCTCAAACAATTATTAACTCCACATCCAATTTAATCTGTCATTAAGTATGCGCATGAAGTGCAAATAACATAAAGCAATATCAACACAAGAAACACCAAATTTACGTGGAAAACCCTATAAGGGAAAAACCACGGTCAGGATTAACTCACAATATAATAGTAATTACAAAACTAGATACAAGGGCTCACTACCCAAGATTTGACTCACTATTTGGATACAAGGCTCACTACCTACAGATAGGACTCAATATCCAAAAGGGAGGCTCATTGCCTACAAATATAGAAAGATAATAGAAAATCCACCACAACAACTTACACACATTTGCAGCCTTAATCAGGGAATTGTAGACACCATCAACTCATTGTTTTCAAGAGTCAAACACATTAAAGAATGGTTGCCTTAATTCACTTTCACACACTTTTTCGTACCTTCTTCACTTCTCACACTTGTTGCTTGCAATTCAAAATATCTTGACTTGTATTTATACCATCTTCAATCTTAGAAAGTTTCGCCAAGGTCGGCTACACATTCTTCATTTTAAAATTTCAAATTAGGTCAGTGAATCAACATTCCTACAATGGATAAGAATGAGATTGGACCAAATAAATACTTAACCAAGACCCAAAACAACATCTAGATCAATCAAACACTTCCTTAATTGATAATTATCCTTTGTGCAATGTGTAAACACCGGGTCAACCAAACCTAATGAAAACATCAATGAACATTAAAGTATGCACATTCACAACAAGATGATAACACGTGGATCATATAACACACTTCACCATAAAATGGAACACCTCTTAGAATAATTCAGATTCATCTACAACAACTACAACAATATTCATACAAAAAACACTTTCCATGAGTCCATCATACAAACACACATAGTAACTTTGGAACTAGCCTTCTGGAGCACCAAGCTACGAACACTTTTTCCACAACATAGATAACACCATTAAAATAATTCTTCCATATTTACAATATCTAAGACAAACCATAAGAGGACTGTAGAGCAGAGACATTTCTCCCAGTCCACAGATAAACAACTCTGCCAGACTAGTTGACAAACTGATGAACACAAATTTCACTCTTCATCAACCCAAAATCTATAACTTGGGATAAATCATCCAAGGATACCAATAAAAAACACTATAGATCTGCAAAAGCATAGAATCAACACAAAATAAATTCAGAGCACATTCTAAAGACACACACAACTTTGTCTTCATTTTTTATTAATTTTCTGAAAAGAACTTGATAACTCATCATATCAAAACACTTGCAACATCATAAAGATATCTCCATGTACTCACAAAATCTCTACAGTATCTCAACCATACATGTACCACATGTGATCACTTGATTCCTTTCATTGCAATAACCTGTACTATGTTGAAATCAATGATAACATTACTGAAAACACCACCATACTCATTCATACTTGCAACAATCTACCCCTTTGTCATTGATGGCAAAACATGATGTGAAAAATCATCAAAGATAGCATGCACACTCTCCTGCTTCTTCTTCTTCTTTTTCTCAGATTAGACAACCTACACAATATTTATGCACTCTCTTCTCCTTGCAAGATTATCTCTCCCTTTCAACTTTTTGAGATATAGATAGGCTTTTTCACATGATTCTCTCTCCCCTTTGACATCAATGTCAAAGAAAATTTTGTACATGATTCTTTGATTCTTTAGCCATAAAGTTCTGATCACTCCACCTTAGGATTTCACCCATGACAACACATACATCAAGCAACAACAATGATACTCTCTACTCCTCATGAGGAGTAGACCCCAATTATCAGTCCAGACAGATGATGAATCTATAGATCCACTGCACTGATGCACCTCTATGTTTACCTAGTTCAAAGAAGGAGGGGAAGTAACCCCTAACGTATCCCTTGGATAATCAAAAGTATCCTTAGGAAGAGCCTTAATAAATATATCTACAATCTGATCCTTTATAGGCACATATTCAAGCCTAAATTCATTCTCCAACACCTTCTCCCTTAAGAAATGACATCTAATAGATATATGCTTTGTCCATGAATGCATTGTTAGATTCTTTGAAATATTTATTGCACTTGTATTATCACAAAATATAGGGATAGGTTCATCACACATCACACTTATATCCTTCAATGTTTGCTTCATCCAAAGTACCTATGTATAGCAAGATGCTGGGACAATATACTTAGCCTCTGTAGTGGATAAAGAAACTGAATCATATTTCTTTCTTAGCTATGAAACCAACCATCCTCCAATAAAGAATGCACCACCACTTGTACTCTTCTGATCATCCACACAACTAGCCCAATTTGTATCAGTGTGCGCACTCAAGGTGAAATCAATATCCTTAGGATACAACAAACCATAATTTGGAGTGCCTTTTAGATATATGAATATCCTCTTCATAGTTGTTACATGTGTTTCTTTAGGTTCTTCTTGAAATATGGTAACCAAACATACTACATGCATGATATCCGATCTTGTAGCAGTAAGATATAATAGTCCACCAATCATAGATCTATACATGCTCTAATCAATTTTAGGAGAATCATCATCCTTACTCAGTTTGCATCTAGTCACCATAGGGGTACAAACCAGTTTGGAATCATCCATTCCAAACTTCTTTAACAATTATTTAATATACTTTGATTGTGAAAGGAATATTCCCTTATCAGTTTGATTCACTTGAAGTCCAAGAAAGAAGTTCAACTCACCAATCATAGACATATCAAATCCTTTTGCATCTACTCTACAAATTTCTTCCACATACCCTCATTTCTTCCAAAGATAATATCATCAACATACACAACCACTATCAACATTATGTTTCCTTTAACTTTGAAATAGATATTGATGTCTATAGAGCCTTTGCTAAACCTTTTTTGTGTCAAGCATTTGTCCAACCTTGCATACCATGCTTTGGGAACCTATTTAAGTCCATATAGTAAATAATTTTTTCAACTTATAGACCATATCCAATTGATTTGATAACTGAAAT
This sequence comes from Sequoiadendron giganteum, assembly GCA_007115665.2. Taxonomy (NCBI): domain Eukaryota; kingdom Viridiplantae; phylum Streptophyta; class Pinopsida; order Cupressales; family Cupressaceae; genus Sequoiadendron; species Sequoiadendron giganteum. The sequence continues at coordinate 327,234,561 of CM021104.1, forward strand.
CCCTTCAGTTGTTCCATGTAGACCTCTTATTCTAATACTCCATTCAAGAATGCAGATTTAACATCCATCTGGTATACCTTGAAATCTTTGTGAGCAAAAAATGCCAAGAACATCTGGATGGCCTCCATTCTTGCCACTGCAGAAAATGTCTCCTCAAAGTCTATTCCTTTAACCTATGAATCACCTTTGCATACAATATTTTCTTTGTTTCTTACTACTTCACCATCTTCATTCAACTTATTCATGAACACCCATTTTCTACCAATTAAAATCTTGTTTATAGGTCTAGGAACCAATTCCTATGTCTAATTTTTCTCTATCTATTGCAACACTTCTTTCATTTCTCTTACCCAATTCTCATCTTGTATGCTTCACATACTGTTTTAGGTTCTATCTTAGAAAGTAGACACAAATCTACCTCAACTGCTATCACTTTGCTTCTCATTGTTATACCTTTGCCTTTGTCTCCAATTATCCATTCTTTCAGATGATTTTTTTGTACATACTTAGGAGTCTTAGGAGCAGATTCCAGAGCTTCTTATTCTTCAATCTATTCTTTTTCTTCCTCATTCTCTTCTTTTACTTTTCCATAGATAGTTTCATCTATTTCAACTTCACTTAGTTCAATTGGTTTGTTCATATCTTCATCAACTTTTACATTTGCACTTTCAACTATCTTTCTCAATCTTTTATTGTAGCATCTATATGACTTGCTATTTGTTGAATATGCAAGGAAAAAACCTTCATCACTTCTTGCATACAAATTTACAAAGTTCTCATCATCTCTTTTAATATAACATCTACTTCCAAACACATTAAAGTACTTAATAGTAGGATGCTTGCTAGTCCACAGTTCATAATGAGTCTTTATGTTGTTACTTGTGATCTAAACTCTATTAAGAATATACAGAATAGTGTGGATTGCTTCTCTCTAGTATACATCATGTAAATTTTCCCCTTCAATCATAGTCAATGCAACCTCTTGAACAGTCTGGTTCTTCCTCTCTACAACTCCATTCTGCTAAGGACTTCTAGGAGCATAAAAATATCTCTTTATACCATACTCTTCAAAAAATGCATTAAACTCACTGGAGGTGAATTATCCACCTTCTGTCAGCCCTTAAACATTTGATTCTTAGGTTTAATTTATTTTCTACCCTTGCCTTGGACACTATGAATCTATTTAGAGCTTGATCTTTCTCCCTAAGAAAAGTAGGGTAAAAGCACAAACCTGTGTCACACTTTTGGCCTAATAAATAGTTCTGAGCAAACTAATTTCGGTTGGAAATGTTTCAGCGGAGTATGTTTCAGTCGAAACCATGTGGCGTATACGTGGCACACATGGTTTCGACCAAAACCAATTTTATTTTTTTTATTTCCCTTTCACTTTCAAATCAACTTCCAATTTGGCTTATTATATGTGCAGGGTTTCAGCCGATAGAAACCCTTTCGGCCGAAACTGTGTAGTTGGCATCCTAGTTGGCAGCCAACTCAACATTTTTCAATTCTTTTTGAAACTTTCAACTTTAACTAAGTATTTCTCTAGTTCTCCAATCAGAATGATTTTTCTGCAAAAAATTAAATACCCTTTTGTAGAGCTCGAAGTGGGGAATCCAAATATATAATTATTTAAATATTTTGATTAGTTTTAATATATGTTATTTATAAAATAATGCAAGTAGGTTGTTAAAATTAAAAAAGAGGCCGATTAGAAATTAAATTATAATTAGTAAAACATATTAAAATTATTTAAAACTTATATGGTCCAGTAGAGAAGAGAGTCTTCTTCAAAAGGGTATAATTTTTTTTTGAAAATGATTAAAAAAATCAAAAATAGTTGACAGCCCATGAAAACTATCAAATTCTAACATGTTTGACTTTAAAACGTTATTAGGAGAAAAATATACATCAATTTTTTTAATTTTTTTTTTCATGCAGTAGATATTGAAGTTACCTACTTGGAGAAAAAAAATTTAGGGAGAAATGAAGTTTTTTTCAATTTATTTCTTGATGGCCCATGAAGTCACTCTTTTATGAAATTTTCAGCATTCCAAAATATGTCCTTAAATTGAAAAAAAACATTATGAAAACAATTTTAAAAAAATAAAAAAATTATAGGAACAAACTTCATCAAAATTTCTATATTTCATTAATTTACACTATTTTGAAATTCAAAACATAAAGACCACTTTTATGTGGTTGAAGTTTAGATTTTTTTTTTGTTGGTCGATTCCTTTATAAAGTGTGACACAGGTTTATGATTTTACCCAGTAACCCATGTCATTCTAGAATAATCATCAATCAAAAGCATAAAATACCTATCACCATTAATAATTACTATTATTGTGGGACCACAGAGGTCTATATGAATCAATTCCAACATTCTAGTAGTTGATTGTTCTTTTCCTTTAAAGCTGCATCTTATTTGTTTTCCCAATTGACAACTTATGCAAACAGTATTGGTGGGATTTGTAATTTTAGGCAGATCCCTAAAAAATTCTCTAGAACTGATCTTGATCAGATTGTCAAAGTTTACATGTCCCATCCTCCAGTGCCATAGAAAAATTTCATTAACTTGAGACATAAAACACTAACCATCAACACTCTTAAGTTGATAAATGTTTCCATATGTTCTTCCTGCAACTACCACAGTTCCATACCCTTTTCTTATCTCATAGGTATTATCCTAGAACACAAGTTTAAATCCTTTCCTACACTTTTGTCCAACACTCAAAATATTATTCCTTAAGCCCTTAACGTAATAGACATCATCAATACTATGTTTTCCATCAAAACTAATTGTTCCTTTTCCGACAATCTTTGCACCAGAATTATCTCCAAACATGACTAAACCTCCATCATACTTCTCAAGTTTAGTGAACTTACTTTTGTCTTTGTTCATATGATTTGAACAACCATTGTCAATCACCTAATAATCTTTGTCTTGTCTAACATGAAAAGCAATAACCAAAGTACCTTCCATCTCATCCTTCTTCTTTTCCTAACCACATTCCCTTGCACATCTTCCATGGTTAGTAGACACATATTTATTCTCCAAGGATAGAAACAAGAATTCATCTTTATCATCCTCAAAATCAGATTCATCATCAAAAATTCTAGCATCTTCTCTAACATAATTCAATTTCTTAATTTTTTTGTCCTTTTTGTTTTTATTATCTATGTTCTTTTTGTGTATGGCTCTATTTAGACATCTTGAAGCATAGTGACCATTATTTCCACAAATGAAACATTTAAAGGGTAACATACCTTTGTACTTGTTGGTACCTTTCTTCTATTTTGTTGTAAAGTTTTCTTCCAACTCCTTTGAACCATCACTATCTGGATCATATTCTATCTTAGTGTCTTTGAAGGTTGTTTCTATTTTCTCCTTTTATTTTCCAAACTTCCTCATTTCAAATGTGGTCAAGGTTCCAAATAGCTATTCTTTACTGAATTTCTTTGGATCATACACTTCCTCAATAGCTGAGACCTTGTCACTATAACTCTCTAGTAGGGTCATCAAAATATTCTCTATTACATCTTCATCTTTCAAAGTACCACCTTGATTTTTGACTTCATTTGCTGCAATATCAACCCCCTGAAAGTAGCTTGCAATGTTTTCACCTTCATCCATTTTCAAGCTCTCATATTTGTGCTTTGTTGTTAGTTTCTTTGATAATTTGACTCTATCATTTCCTTCATAGATATCTTTCAACTTTTCCCATGCTTCATAAGCAGTGCCTAATGAAATAACTTTTGTCTGCTTGGTCTTAGATAGAGCACTATAGATTGCATAACTTTATTTTTTCATTTTACTCATAGGCATAAATCTCATTTATAGAAGAAGGATCACTTTCCAACTCAACATATTTTGTCTCAAAATCTTTCCAAGTCTTGAAGCCAAGAGAGATTAGGTAACCTCTCATCTGCACTTTCTAGTCATTGTAGTTAGATCCATGAAACATAGGGATTGATGATTTGTGTGACATTAGATCTACCTCAAGTGGTTGAGCTCTTCTCTAAGGAACCAAATCTTTGATACTAATTATTGAAATGCACAAGACAACTGAGAGGGGGGGTGAATCAATTGTCACCAATCATACTCACAAATCTCAAACTATTATTAACTCCACATCCACTTTAATCTGTCATTAAGTATGAGCATGAATTGCAAATAATAGAAAGCAATATCAACACAAGAAACACCAGATTTATGTGGAAAACCCTATATGGGAAAAAACCACGGTGAGGATTAACTCACAATATAATAGTAATTGTAAAACCGAATAGAAGGGCTCACTACCAAAGATAGGAATCATTGTTCGGATACAAGGCTCATTGCCCACAAATAGGACGTACTATCCAAAAGGGAGGCTCATTGCCTATAGATAAAGAAAGATAATAGAAAATCCACCACAACATCTTCCACACATTCACGACCTTAATCAAGGAATTGCAGACACCATCAACTCACTGCTTTCATGAGTCAAAAACATTAAAGAACTACTACCTTAATTCACTTCTGCACACTCTTTCATACCTGCTTCACTTCTCACAATGTTTTCTTGCAATTCACAACATCTTGAATTGTATTTATACCATCTTCAATCTTAGAAACTTTCTCCAAGGTCAGCTACACATTCTTCATTTTACAATTTCAAATTAGGTCGAAAAATCAACATTCCTGTTGTGGATAAGAATGAGAGTGGACCAAATAAATACTTAACCAAGACCCAAAACAACATCTCAAATCAACACAAGCTTCCTTAAATGATACTTATATCCTTCGTGTAATGTGTAAACACTAGGTTGGCCAAGCCTAATGAAAACACCAATGAACATTGAAGTATGCACATTCGCAACAAGATGATAACATGTGGATCACATAAAAAACTTCACCATGCATTGGAACACCTCTTAGAAGAATTTAGATTCATCTATAGCAATTAAAACAATATTTATACAAAGAACACTTTCCATCAGTCCAATAAGAGTATACAAACACACATAGTAACTCTAGAACTAGCCTTCTGGAGCACCAAGCTACAAACACTTTTTCCACAAAATAGATAACACCATTACAATCCTTCTTCCAGATCCACAAGATCTAAGACAAACCATTAGAGGACTGCAAAGAAGAGACATTTCTCCTAGTTCACAAAAAAACAACTCTACCAGACCAGTTCACAAACTGGTGAACAAAACTTTCACTCTTCATCAACCCTAAAGCTATAACTTGGGATATATCATCTGAGGATGCCCATAAATAACACTATAGATCCTCACAAGTGTAGGATAAACACATAAGAAATTCAGATCACATTACCAAAGCAAATTTTGAGCACACACACAACTCTGTCTTCACTGTTTATTAATTTTCTCAAAATCACTTGATAACTCATCATATCAACACACCTGTAACATCATAAAGATAACTCCATGTACTCACAACATGTCTACAATATCTCAACTATACATGTACCACTTTCAATCACTTGATTCCTTTCATTGCAACAACATGTACTATGTTGAAATAAATGACAACATTAATGACAACACCACCATACTCATTCATACTTGCAACACTAATTTCTTTGATGCCTCACATATTTATATGTTTTATCCCCTTTTCTTTTTTCTCTTCCTTGTCTTCTTTCTTCCCTTAATTTTTTTCAGAGACTATCCTCAATATATACATCTTCAATATTTGGATTCTCTAAAACCATAAGGATTGATATCTCTATTTTGCTGCTTGTGTGGCTTCCTCTTGTTCCTTATCTTCCTATTATTGGCATGTTCTAGATCCTATATTTTCTCTAGTTGTGGTTTCTCTATTGCTATATTCCTACCTTCCACTACTCTATTTAAGATTATTATGCTTCCACTCCTACTTCTTCATAGAATTTTTGTTTAACCTTTTCATTCTCCATGTTGTGGAGTAGAGTATCTACCCTCTACTTTGTTACCAACTCTTCATCTTGAATTATTTACACATTGGTTATTATTCTTGGTGATATTTTCAAGTATTTAGCTACTTCTTACATTGCTCTTATTTTATGGATAAGTTTATTTTGAAAGCTTCCTCCTTTTCTTGACAATTTTATTTTGTACAAGTCTTTCTTCAATTCATCTTGAAATACTTCAATGATTTTCTCCATAGTGTATGGGCTCATTATGCTAAAGTCAAACATTGTTTCAAGAATTACTTATTTATAATTTTTGATGGTGATAGATTATTTTCGGGCTACTTTTAATAGTTTCCCTACTACATATAGCATTTTTAACAACTTGTTTTTATCCAATGCAAGTATTTGAGTTGACACTTGTAGTAATTTCTACCTTGCTATTTGGGTTGTTTTATTTTTTGGTTTCCTATTCCTCTATTTGTAAGCTATCATCATAATATACCAATTTCCTTTAGTCCTTCTATTCATTTATCTCTCTTGGTTTATTCACTTGGTCCTACCTCATTCTTTGAGCTCATTTGTGTTGATGGTTAAAATGACACAAACAACATTAAAACATAATATTTCTATTCTATTTCTCCTAAAAAAGAAAGACTACATGTAGTGGCCTAACTCCCAAGGTCCTGGTAGTTGGTTCTCAACTGTCTGATGTCACTCAATTGGTTCATGCAACTGTAATATTCAAGGGGCCTGGGATGGTAACAAAGGATTCAAGCTATGACTCTCTTTGTCAAAATAGTTCCTGTAAATGAAGGGGTTTAAAATAAAAGAAAAAGATAGATCCAAGGGGTAAATCAGTAAGTATGAATTAAATTTATCTACTATCCAGACATATACTTTTAACAATGAATGTTTTCTTAACCGGTCACCAAAACCATAGTATGACACAACCCACAGTATAACTGTACCATCATATACATCTTAGGTGCTTAATTCAATTCCTCTATTCGCCTATCACAAGTATTTCCAAGATCTCAAAATCACACACATTCATTCATCATTAAAGCTATAGATCAATAGACTTTAATAACCTTAATTCAATGACAATTTAACAAGATAATCTTTAAACCTGGTTTCTTCTAATGACTTTCATCACATAAGAAACTATCATGCTTCAGCACAATCACTGGCATTCAAGTGGATTATAACTCATTAACCTTATCAATCAACACAATTTAATGCAAACTCCATATTTCGTAAACTTGCAATTCTATTAACTGTAAACAAGATCTGGTACAATGTATCTCTGCAAAATGCTCTATAAAAATTCTATCTCCTAGCACTAGGTAAGCCAATCCAAGTCTCAATTAGCCGACCCTTACAATGTATTACCCCACTGGTATTTATAGAATACAAAAACAAAAAAAAGAAGTTCGAACTTTACTTCTATCTTAGGCTTTCCACCTTTTTAGGAACAATCAACTATCTTGGAAACTCAGATCAATCTCGATCTTGAGTTCTTACATTACACATTCAGTTTGATCTAACAATAGAAGATAGAAAATAGGAGAAAAGAAGATCCCACGTCCTTGAGACTGCCAGTGCTGCATGCATGCAACATGCAAGGAAGAGGGCTGATGCAAGAAGTTGGGTCCACAAAAAGCTCAAAAAGTGGAAGTGTTTTTGTTGTTTTTCATAATTTGTCACACTTGGACTGAAAATTTGAGGCACTTACACAATGAATTTTGAAAAAAATTAGTAATATGAAAGTTTGAATTTTGAATCTAGTTTCTAAATATGTAAATTATTCAAATACCCAAATTGTAGAAATTAAATTTTGATAGGGATCTATAAAAACCACTTTTTAAAAGTCCCTGTTTTTTTACCATACCATGCACGTGTACGGACACCACTTTTTGACCCAAATAAAAGTATTTTGATAATTCCTTTTGAGGAAAGAGAGCTAACAACATGAAGATTGATGAGGAATTTTTTTTGTAATTTTTTGTTGAATATTTTTTTTTTATTAAATTTTTATTGGCCTTAATTGTTGTTTTTAAAAATCAATGTGTACGGACAACATAATTTGACCTAAACTAAACATTTTTTGAAACTTTTTTTTTTCATTCTATAAAGAATTGTCTAAAGATTGATGTCATATAATTTTTTTTACAAGAAACTTCACCAAAAAAAAGTTATTAAAAAACAAAAAAAGTCAGATATTTCATGTTTAAGGACTAGTTTGCTTTGAAATTAATTTAAAAATATCAAATATAATCCAATATTAATAAAAGTTATATATTTGGAAACTAGAAATCATGTTCTGTAATGGGTTTTAATTTTATAGATTGATTCAGAAAAAAAGTCCATCAACCATATTGTCAAAGATGGACATTCTTCTTCAATCTACCTTAGTTTTTTAGTTGCAGGTCAAAGGCTAAGGCTCGGATTGCCAAGCCTTTCTCGAGCCTAAAACCAAGGCTACAAGTGGGTTGGAGATTAAAGTTTTTAATAACGCGTATGCGTTTTTAAAAGCGCGTGCGCGTTACAAAACGCATATGCGCTCTTTATTTGTTTGATTATTTTTTAAAAAAAATATTTTTTAGAAACGCATACGCGTTTTGAAAAGACAAACGTGTACGCGTTTCTAAAAAGAAAAACACGTACGCGTTTCTAAAGAGAATTTTTTAAAACATAAATGATTTGTATGCACTCAAAAACGCGTATGTGTTTTATAACACGTACGTGTTTTATAACGCATACGCATTTTTTTAGGCTCGGGTACCCAATGCATAACGCATACGCGTTTTTTAATAACGCGTACGCGTTTTTTAATAACGCATAAGCATTTTTTGCGAGATTTTTTTTTTTGGCCGAAACTTCCCCTCTTTGTGGACCCAACTTGCACTTACCCAAGAAGATCATCATGCATCATGCAAGGAAGAAGAATATCATGCATGCAAGATTTTATGCATGTGATGCTGGATCCGCTATGAACTCATCATAACTGGTGAAGACCTGTTGTAGCATATCCATATCTGGCCCATCAATCCAGTTATCTTCAAATTTGATGCGATCCAACTCAACTGCAGCAAATTCTTTCATGCTTTTTACCTTGACCACTCTCTTCCTGCAGCTTTTATCTCTTCCTTGACCTCTACAAGTCGATCTATCACTAAGTCTTCTCCATCATCCTGCATGAGTCCTTGGAATCTTTCATTCCATTTCTCTCTAACCTGACTTAACGGCATGCCATCTTTAGTCATTACCTTCACATCTACTATTACAGCCATAACTGCTTCCAACTCTTCCAACTGCTCAGTTAAATTATTAACTGCTTCCTGAATTTCATCCTTATGCTTGCTCAAAAAGCCAGTCCTAAACTAAAGGATACAAGAAGTCTTTTCTACAAAATCTTTATTATCATCTTCAAGTATAGATTCTTCTAGAAGAGTAGTTAGAGGCAATGTATTTATCTTCTCTAACTTTTCACTATACTCTTTGTACTCTTCTTTTAACTTCTCGGAGGCCTCAATATATTGATGCATCTCTTTTATTACTCCTTCCACCTCCTTATAGGTTTCAAACCCCTTTTCCAAAACCTCACCTACCTCCCAGTTCACTTTGTCTATCCATTTGTCAACCATCTCCGCCTTACCTCTAACCTGCACCAAATCATCAACCTCCTTTTTGCTTAGCAAAACAGGAGTCTCAATTGCTGCAACCTTTTTTGACCTTGGAGAGGAGACACTCTTCAAAAATGAATGTAACTGATCTAACTGAGCCTTAAGCTCATCTTTCTTTTGTTTGTCCTTGATCATTCTTGATTTTTTCGTTGAAGCCACCACATCAATCAGATTCATTTGTTGATTTCGAGTGGGTCTTCCCAAGTTAACCGTACTCAATTGATAGTCTGTGAGCTGCATATCCCCTACCTCCTTTTCAGTCATAGGAACGGCACATTCAGCAACTATCTCTCCTTTATTTGTGAGTCTGGTAGAATGCAAAATTTTAGCCTTCTTCTTAGGCCTTTCCCATTCAATCTCCTTCATCATATCCTCCCAATTAAGAGGTTGAGGAGGTGTTCTAACTCTCTTCTGCAAATCTAATTTCAACCATGTAGGAGCACTTGAAGTCATCATCATGGAAGAGGAAGCAACAACTGTAGAGGATGGCTGAATATCTACCTCAGGTTGAGAATCAACCTTTGCCTTTTCTTGTTGCTCCTGCAGTACATGCAACTGCACCAACTTCTCAGCCTCCTCTCTATCTCTTTGTTCCCGCATCTTCCTATCTTCTTCTTCTTTTCTCAATATTTCCTCTTCCATTTGATCCTTCTCTTTTTCTTTCTCTAAGGCCTCTCTTTCCAACCGTTC
>CM021104.1:327244942-327337442 GCA_007115665.2 Sequoiadendron giganteum
AACCATCCTCCAATAAAGAATGCACCACCACTTGTACTCTTCTGATCATCCACACAACTAGCCCAATTTGTATCAGTGTGCGCACTCAAGGTGAAATCAATATCCTTAGGATACAACAAACCATAATTTGGAGTGCCTTTTAGATATATGAATATCCTCTTCATAGTTGTTACATGTGTTTCTTTAGGTTCTTCTTGAAATATGGTAACCAAACATACTACATGCATGATATCCGATCTTGTAGCAGTAAGATATAATAGTCCACCAATCATAGATCTATACATGCTCTAATCAATTTTAGGAGAATCATCATCCTTACTCAGTTTGCATCTAGTCACCATAGGGGTACAAACCAGTTTGGAATCATCCATTCCAAACTTCTTTAACAATTATTTAATATACTTTGATTGTGAAAGGAATATTCCCTTATCAGTTTGATTCACTTGAAGTCCAAGAAAGAAGTTCAACTCACCAATCATAGACATATCAAATCCTTTTGCATCTACTCTACAAATTTCTTCCACATACCCTCATTTCTTCCAAAGATAATATCATCAACATACACAACCACTATCAACATTATGTTTCCTTTAACTTTGAAATAGATATTGATGTCTATAGAGCCTTTGCTAAACCTTTTTTGTGTCAAGCATTTGTCCAACCTTGCATACCATGCTTTGGGAACCTATTTAAGTCCATATAGTAAATAATTTTTTCAACTTATAGACCATATCCAATTGATTTGATAACTGAAATCCCTTCAGTTGTTCCATGTAGACCTCTTATTCTAATACTCCATTCAAGAATGCAGATTTAACATCCATCTGGTATACCTTGAAATCTTTGTGAGCAAAAAATGCCAAGAACATCTGGATGGCCTCCATTCTTGCCACTGCAGAAAATGTCTCCTCAAAGTCTATTCCTTTAACCTATGAATCACCTTTGCATACAATATTTTCTTTGTTTCTTACTACTTCACCATCTTCATTCAACTTATTCATGAACACCCATTTTCTACCAATTAAAATCTTGTTTATAGGTCTAGGAACCAATTCCTATGTCTAATTTTTCTCTATCTATTGCAACACTTCTTTCATTTCTCTTACCCAATTCTCATCTTGTATGCTTCACATACTGTTTTAGGTTCTATCTTAGAAAGTAGACACAAATCTACCTCAACTGCTATCACTTTGCTTCTCATTGTTATACCTTTGCCTTTGTCTCCAATTATCCATTCTTTCAGATGATTTTTTTGTACATACTTAGGAGTCTTAGGAGCAGATTCCAGAGCTTCTTATTCTTCAATCTATTCTTTTTCTTCCTCATTCTCTTCTTTTACTTTTCCATAGATAGTTTCATCTATTTCAACTTCACTTAGTTCAATTGGTTTGTTCATATCTTCATCAACTTTTACATTTGCACTTTCAACTATCTTTCTCAATCTTTTATTGTAGCATCTATATGACTTGCTATTTGTTGAATATGCAAGGAAAAAACCTTCATCACTTCTTGCATACAAATTTACAAAGTTCTCATCATCTCTTTTAATATAACATCTACTTCCAAACACATTAAAGTACTTAATAGTAGGATGCTTGCTAGTCCACAGTTCATAATGAGTCTTTATGTTGTTACTTGTGATCTAAACTCTATTAAGAATATACAGAATAGTGTGGATTGCTTCTCTCTAGTATACATCATGTAAATTTTCCCCTTCAATCATAGTCAATGCAACCTCTTGAACAGTCTGGTTCTTCCTCTCTACAACTCCATTCTGCTAAGGACTTCTAGGAGCATAAAAATATCTCTTTATACCATACTCTTCAAAAAATGCATTAAACTCACTGGAGGTGAATTATCCACCTTCTGTCAGCCCTTAAACATTTGATTCTTAGGTTTAATTTATTTTCTACCCTTGCCTTGGACACTATGAATCTATTTAGAGCTTGATCTTTCTCCCTAAGAAAAGTAGGGTAAAAGCACAAACCTGTGTCACACTTTTGGCCTAATAAATAGTTCTGAGCAAACTAATTTCGGTTGGAAATGTTTCAGCGGAGTATGTTTCAGTCGAAACCATGTGGCGTATACGTGGCACACATGGTTTCGACCAAAACCAATTTTATTTTTTTTATTTCCCTTTCACTTTCAAATCAACTTCCAATTTGGCTTATTATATGTGCAGGGTTTCAGCCGATAGAAACCCTTTCGGCCGAAACTGTGTAGTTGGCATCCTAGTTGGCAGCCAACTCAACATTTTTCAATTCTTTTTGAAACTTTCAACTTTAACTAAGTATTTCTCTAGTTCTCCAATCAGAATGATTTTTCTGCAAAAAATTAAATACCCTTTTGTAGAGCTCGAAGTGGGGAATCCAAATATATAATTATTTAAATATTTTGATTAGTTTTAATATATGTTATTTATAAAATAATGCAAGTAGGTTGTTAAAATTAAAAAAGAGGCCGATTAGAAATTAAATTATAATTAGTAAAACATATTAAAATTATTTAAAACTTATATGGTCCAGTAGAGAAGAGAGTCTTCTTCAAAAGGGTATAATTTTTTTTTGAAAATGATTAAAAAAATCAAAAATAGTTGACAGCCCATGAAAACTATCAAATTCTAACATGTTTGACTTTAAAACGTTATTAGGAGAAAAATATACATCAATTTTTTTAATTTTTTTTTTCATGCAGTAGATATTGAAGTTACCTACTTGGAGAAAAAAAATTTAGGGAGAAATGAAGTTTTTTTCAATTTATTTCTTGATGGCCCATGAAGTCACTCTTTTATGAAATTTTCAGCATTCCAAAATATGTCCTTAAATTGAAAAAAAACATTATGAAAACAATTTTAAAAAAATAAAAAAATTATAGGAACAAACTTCATCAAAATTTCTATATTTCATTAATTTACACTATTTTGAAATTCAAAACATAAAGACCACTTTTATGTGGTTGAAGTTTAGATTTTTTTTTTGTTGGTCGATTCCTTTATAAAGTGTGACACAGGTTTATGATTTTACCCAGTAACCCATGTCATTCTAGAATAATCATCAATCAAAAGCATAAAATACCTATCACCATTAATAATTACTATTATTGTGGGACCACAGAGGTCTATATGAATCAATTCCAACATTCTAGTAGTTGATTGTTCTTTTCCTTTAAAGCTGCATCTTATTTGTTTTCCCAATTGACAACTTATGCAAACAGTATTGGTGGGATTTGTAATTTTAGGCAGATCCCTAAAAAATTCTCTAGAACTGATCTTGATCAGATTGTCAAAGTTTACATGTCCCATCCTCCAGTGCCATAGAAAAATTTCATTAACTTGAGACATAAAACACTAACCATCAACACTCTTAAGTTGATAAATGTTTCCATATGTTCTTCCTGCAACTACCACAGTTCCATACCCTTTTCTTATCTCATAGGTATTATCCTAGAACACAAGTTTAAATCCTTTCCTACACTTTTGTCCAACACTCAAAATATTATTCCTTAAGCCCTTAACGTAATAGACATCATCAATACTATGTTTTCCATCAAAACTAATTGTTCCTTTTCCGACAATCTTTGCACCAGAATTATCTCCAAACATGACTAAACCTCCATCATACTTCTCAAGTTTAGTGAACTTACTTTTGTCTTTGTTCATATGATTTGAACAACCATTGTCAATCACCTAATAATCTTTGTCTTGTCTAACATGAAAAGCAATAACCAAAGTACCTTCCATCTCATCCTTCTTCTTTTCCTAACCACATTCCCTTGCACATCTTCCATGGTTAGTAGACACATATTTATTCTCCAAGGATAGAAACAAGAATTCATCTTTATCATCCTCAAAATCAGATTCATCATCAAAAATTCTAGCATCTTCTCTAACATAATTCAATTTCTTAATTTTTTTGTCCTTTTTGTTTTTATTATCTATGTTCTTTTTGTGTATGGCTCTATTTAGACATCTTGAAGCATAGTGACCATTATTTCCACAAATGAAACATTTAAAGGGTAACATACCTTTGTACTTGTTGGTACCTTTCTTCTATTTTGTTGTAAAGTTTTCTTCCAACTCCTTTGAACCATCACTATCTGGATCATATTCTATCTTAGTGTCTTTGAAGGTTGTTTCTATTTTCTCCTTTTATTTTCCAAACTTCCTCATTTCAAATGTGGTCAAGGTTCCAAATAGCTATTCTTTACTGAATTTCTTTGGATCATACACTTCCTCAATAGCTGAGACCTTGTCACTATAACTCTCTAGTAGGGTCATCAAAATATTCTCTATTACATCTTCATCTTTCAAAGTACCACCTTGATTTTTGACTTCATTTGCTGCAATATCAACCCCCTGAAAGTAGCTTGCAATGTTTTCACCTTCATCCATTTTCAAGCTCTCATATTTGTGCTTTGTTGTTAGTTTCTTTGATAATTTGACTCTATCATTTCCTTCATAGATATCTTTCAACTTTTCCCATGCTTCATAAGCAGTGCCTAATGAAATAACTTTTGTCTGCTTGGTCTTAGATAGAGCACTATAGATTGCATAACTTTATTTTTTCATTTTACTCATAGGCATAAATCTCATTTATAGAAGAAGGATCACTTTCCAACTCAACATATTTTGTCTCAAAATCTTTCCAAGTCTTGAAGCCAAGAGAGATTAGGTAACCTCTCATCTGCACTTTCTAGTCATTGTAGTTAGATCCATGAAACATAGGGATTGATGATTTGTGTGACATTAGATCTACCTCAAGTGGTTGAGCTCTTCTCTAAGGAACCAAATCTTTGATACTAATTATTGAAATGCACAAGACAACTGAGAGGGGGGGTGAATCAATTGTCACCAATCATACTCACAAATCTCAAACTATTATTAACTCCACATCCACTTTAATCTGTCATTAAGTATGAGCATGAATTGCAAATAATAGAAAGCAATATCAACACAAGAAACACCAGATTTATGTGGAAAACCCTATATGGGAAAAAACCACGGTGAGGATTAACTCACAATATAATAGTAATTGTAAAACCGAATAGAAGGGCTCACTACCAAAGATAGGAATCATTGTTCGGATACAAGGCTCATTGCCCACAAATAGGACGTACTATCCAAAAGGGAGGCTCATTGCCTATAGATAAAGAAAGATAATAGAAAATCCACCACAACATCTTCCACACATTCACGACCTTAATCAAGGAATTGCAGACACCATCAACTCACTGCTTTCATGAGTCAAAAACATTAAAGAACTACTACCTTAATTCACTTCTGCACACTCTTTCATACCTGCTTCACTTCTCACAATGTTTTCTTGCAATTCACAACATCTTGAATTGTATTTATACCATCTTCAATCTTAGAAACTTTCTCCAAGGTCAGCTACACATTCTTCATTTTACAATTTCAAATTAGGTCGAAAAATCAACATTCCTGTTGTGGATAAGAATGAGAGTGGACCAAATAAATACTTAACCAAGACCCAAAACAACATCTCAAATCAACACAAGCTTCCTTAAATGATACTTATATCCTTCGTGTAATGTGTAAACACTAGGTTGGCCAAGCCTAATGAAAACACCAATGAACATTGAAGTATGCACATTCGCAACAAGATGATAACATGTGGATCACATAAAAAACTTCACCATGCATTGGAACACCTCTTAGAAGAATTTAGATTCATCTATAGCAATTAAAACAATATTTATACAAAGAACACTTTCCATCAGTCCAATAAGAGTATACAAACACACATAGTAACTCTAGAACTAGCCTTCTGGAGCACCAAGCTACAAACACTTTTTCCACAAAATAGATAACACCATTACAATCCTTCTTCCAGATCCACAAGATCTAAGACAAACCATTAGAGGACTGCAAAGAAGAGACATTTCTCCTAGTTCACAAAAAAACAACTCTACCAGACCAGTTCACAAACTGGTGAACAAAACTTTCACTCTTCATCAACCCTAAAGCTATAACTTGGGATATATCATCTGAGGATGCCCATAAATAACACTATAGATCCTCACAAGTGTAGGATAAACACATAAGAAATTCAGATCACATTACCAAAGCAAATTTTGAGCACACACACAACTCTGTCTTCACTGTTTATTAATTTTCTCAAAATCACTTGATAACTCATCATATCAACACACCTGTAACATCATAAAGATAACTCCATGTACTCACAACATGTCTACAATATCTCAACTATACATGTACCACTTTCAATCACTTGATTCCTTTCATTGCAACAACATGTACTATGTTGAAATAAATGACAACATTAATGACAACACCACCATACTCATTCATACTTGCAACACTAATTTCTTTGATGCCTCACATATTTATATGTTTTATCCCCTTTTCTTTTTTCTCTTCCTTGTCTTCTTTCTTCCCTTAATTTTTTTCAGAGACTATCCTCAATATATACATCTTCAATATTTGGATTCTCTAAAACCATAAGGATTGATATCTCTATTTTGCTGCTTGTGTGGCTTCCTCTTGTTCCTTATCTTCCTATTATTGGCATGTTCTAGATCCTATATTTTCTCTAGTTGTGGTTTCTCTATTGCTATATTCCTACCTTCCACTACTCTATTTAAGATTATTATGCTTCCACTCCTACTTCTTCATAGAATTTTTGTTTAACCTTTTCATTCTCCATGTTGTGGAGTAGAGTATCTACCCTCTACTTTGTTACCAACTCTTCATCTTGAATTATTTACACATTGGTTATTATTCTTGGTGATATTTTCAAGTATTTAGCTACTTCTTACATTGCTCTTATTTTATGGATAAGTTTATTTTGAAAGCTTCCTCCTTTTCTTGACAATTTTATTTTGTACAAGTCTTTCTTCAATTCATCTTGAAATACTTCAATGATTTTCTCCATAGTGTATGGGCTCATTATGCTAAAGTCAAACATTGTTTCAAGAATTACTTATTTATAATTTTTGATGGTGATAGATTATTTTCGGGCTACTTTTAATAGTTTCCCTACTACATATAGCATTTTTAACAACTTGTTTTTATCCAATGCAAGTATTTGAGTTGACACTTGTAGTAATTTCTACCTTGCTATTTGGGTTGTTTTATTTTTTGGTTTCCTATTCCTCTATTTGTAAGCTATCATCATAATATACCAATTTCCTTTAGTCCTTCTATTCATTTATCTCTCTTGGTTTATTCACTTGGTCCTACCTCATTCTTTGAGCTCATTTGTGTTGATGGTTAAAATGACACAAACAACATTAAAACATAATATTTCTATTCTATTTCTCCTAAAAAAGAAAGACTACATGTAGTGGCCTAACTCCCAAGGTCCTGGTAGTTGGTTCTCAACTGTCTGATGTCACTCAATTGGTTCATGCAACTGTAATATTCAAGGGGCCTGGGATGGTAACAAAGGATTCAAGCTATGACTCTCTTTGTCAAAATAGTTCCTGTAAATGAAGGGGTTTAAAATAAAAGAAAAAGATAGATCCAAGGGGTAAATCAGTAAGTATGAATTAAATTTATCTACTATCCAGACATATACTTTTAACAATGAATGTTTTCTTAACCGGTCACCAAAACCATAGTATGACACAACCCACAGTATAACTGTACCATCATATACATCTTAGGTGCTTAATTCAATTCCTCTATTCGCCTATCACAAGTATTTCCAAGATCTCAAAATCACACACATTCATTCATCATTAAAGCTATAGATCAATAGACTTTAATAACCTTAATTCAATGACAATTTAACAAGATAATCTTTAAACCTGGTTTCTTCTAATGACTTTCATCACATAAGAAACTATCATGCTTCAGCACAATCACTGGCATTCAAGTGGATTATAACTCATTAACCTTATCAATCAACACAATTTAATGCAAACTCCATATTTCGTAAACTTGCAATTCTATTAACTGTAAACAAGATCTGGTACAATGTATCTCTGCAAAATGCTCTATAAAAATTCTATCTCCTAGCACTAGGTAAGCCAATCCAAGTCTCAATTAGCCGACCCTTACAATGTATTACCCCACTGGTATTTATAGAATACAAAAACAAAAAAAAGAAGTTCGAACTTTACTTCTATCTTAGGCTTTCCACCTTTTTAGGAACAATCAACTATCTTGGAAACTCAGATCAATCTCGATCTTGAGTTCTTACATTACACATTCAGTTTGATCTAACAATAGAAGATAGAAAATAGGAGAAAAGAAGATCCCACGTCCTTGAGACTGCCAGTGCTGCATGCATGCAACATGCAAGGAAGAGGGCTGATGCAAGAAGTTGGGTCCACAAAAAGCTCAAAAAGTGGAAGTGTTTTTGTTGTTTTTCATAATTTGTCACACTTGGACTGAAAATTTGAGGCACTTACACAATGAATTTTGAAAAAAATTAGTAATATGAAAGTTTGAATTTTGAATCTAGTTTCTAAATATGTAAATTATTCAAATACCCAAATTGTAGAAATTAAATTTTGATAGGGATCTATAAAAACCACTTTTTAAAAGTCCCTGTTTTTTTACCATACCATGCACGTGTACGGACACCACTTTTTGACCCAAATAAAAGTATTTTGATAATTCCTTTTGAGGAAAGAGAGCTAACAACATGAAGATTGATGAGGAATTTTTTTTGTAATTTTTTGTTGAATATTTTTTTTTTATTAAATTTTTATTGGCCTTAATTGTTGTTTTTAAAAATCAACGTGTACGGACAACATAATTTGACCTAAACTAAACATTTTTTGAAACTTTTTTTTTTCATTCTATAAAGAATTGTCTAAAGATTGATGTCATATAATTTTTTTTACAAGAAACTTCACCAAAAAAAAGTTATTAAAAAACAAAAAAAGTCAGATATTTCATGTTTAAGGACTAGTTTGCTTTGAAATTAATTTAAAAATATCAAATATAATCCAATATTAATAAAAGTTATATATTTGGAAACTAGAAATCATGTTCTGTAATGGGTTTTAATTTTATAGATTGATTCAGAAAAAAAGTCCATCAACCATATTGTCAAAGATGGACATTCTTCTTCAATCTACCTTAGTTTTTTAGTTGCAGGTCAAAGGCTAAGGCTCGGATTGCCAAGCCTTTCTCGAGCCTAAAACCAAGGCTACAAGTGGGTTGGAGATTAAAGTTTTTAATAACGCGTATGCGTTTTTAAAAGCGCGTGCGCGTTACAAAACGCATATGCGCTCTTTATTTGTTTGATTATTTTTTAAAAAAAATATTTTTTAGAAACGCATACGCGTTTTGAAAAGACAAACGTGTACGCGTTTCTAAAAAGAAAAACACGTACGCGTTTCTAAAGAGAATTTTTTAAAACATAAATGATTTGTATGCACTCAAAAACGCGTATGTGTTTTATAACACGTACGTGTTTTATAACGCATACGCATTTTTTTAGGCTCGGGTACCCAATGCATAACGCATACGCGTTTTTTAATAACGCGTACGCGTTTTTTAATAACGCATAAGCATTTTTTGCGAGATTTTTTTTTTTGGCCGAAACTTCCCCTCTTTGTGGACCCAACTTGCACTTACCCAAGAAGATCATCATGCATCATGCAAGGAAGAAGAATATCATGCATGCAAGATTTTATGCATGTGATGCTGGATCCGCTATGAACTCATCATAACTGGTGAAGACCTGTTGTAGCATATCCATATCTGGCCCATCAATCCAGTTATCTTCAAATTTGATGCGATCCAACTCAACTGCAGCAAATTCTTTCATGCTTTTTACCTTGACCACTCTCTTCCTGCAGCTTTTATCTCTTCCTTGACCTCTACAAGTCGATCTATCACTAAGTCTTCTCCATCATCCTGCATGAGTCCTTGGAATCTTTCATTCCATTTCTCTCTAACCTGACTTAACGGCATGCCATCTTTAGTCATTACCTTCACATCTACTATTACAGCCATAACTGCTTCCAACTCTTCCAACTGCTCAGTTAAATTATTAACTGCTTCCTGAATTTCATCCTTATGCTTGCTCAAAAAGCCAGTCCTAAACTAAAGGATACAAGAAGTCTTTTCTACAAAATCTTTATTATCATCTTCAAGTATAGATTCTTCTAGAAGAGTAGTTAGAGGCAATGTATTTATCTTCTCTAACTTTTCACTATACTCTTTGTACTCTTCTTTTAACTTCTCGGAGGCCTCAATATATTGATGCATCTCTTTTATTACTCCTTCCGCCTCCTTATAGGTTTCAAACCCCTTATCCAAAACCTCACCTACCTCCCAGTTCACTTTGTCTATCCATTTGTCAACCATCTCCGCCTTACCTCTAACCTGCACCAAATCATCAACCTCCTTTTTGCTTAGCAAAATAGGAGTCTCAATTTCTGCAACCTTTTGTGACCTTGGAGAGGAGACACTCTTCAAAAATGAATGTAACTGATCTAACTGAGCCTTAAGCTCATCTTTCTTTTTTTTGTCCTTGATCATTCTTGATTTTTTCGTTGAAGCCACCACATCAATCAGATTCATCTGTTGATTTCTAGTGGGTCTTCCCAAGTTAACCGTACTCAATTGATAGTCTGTGAGCTGCATATCCCCTACCTCCTTTTCAGTCATAGGCATGGCACATTCAGCAACTATCTCTCCTTTATTTGTGAGTCTGGTAGAATGCAAAATTTTAGCCTTCTTCTTAGGCCTTTCCCATTCAATCTCCTTCATCATATCCTCCCAATTAAGAGGTTGAGGAGGTGTTCTAACTCTCTTCTGCAAATCTAATTTCAACCATGTAGGAGCACTTGAAGTCATCATCATGGAAGAGGAAGCAACAACTGTAGAGGATGGCTGAATATCTACCTCAGGTTGAGAATCAACCTTTGCCTTTTCTTGTTGCTCCTGCAGTACATGCAACTGCACCAACTTCTCAGCCTCCTCTCTATCTCTTTGTTCCCGCATCTTCCTATCTTCTTCTTCTTTTCTCAATATTTCCTCTTCCATTTGATCCTTCTCTTTTTCTTTCTCTAAGGCCTCTCTTTCCAACCGTTCTGCCTCTAAAGCTTTAAGTTTTGCAGCTCCGACCTCTTCTTCTTTTTGCTTCCTTTCAGTTTCTTCCTTTTCTATCCTTTCTACTTCCAAGGCTATGAGTTTCTCTTCCTTTTCCCTTTCTTTCTCAGCTTGCTGTTTCTTTACCAGCTCTTCGGCCTCTTTTTCTTTCCTTAGAGCTTCAACCTCTTGTTCTTTTAGTCAAGTCTCCTCTGCAAGCTTCAATCTAGCAACAAGGGCTTCCTTTTCCCTTCGGTTTCTTGCTTTCTCCTCCTCGAGATCATGGATCTTCTGTATCAATTCCAGCTTGTCATTTTCAGCTTTGACCTTGATTTCATGCTCTCGTTGCTTTATTTGCTCCTCCATTGTATCAGCTACTGCCCTTGTTTCAACTTCTTTTTCCTTTAATTGCTGCTGTTGAAGTAGAGCATCAGATTGCAACTTTGCCTCTATTTCCTTTTGTTTCTCCACAACATCCCTTGCATCAGATTCTTTGGTAGCATCTTCAAACTGTTTCCATTGCTCCTCCTATGTAAGAATCTCCTCAATAGTAGGATCTAGAGGCATGCTTTCTTGCAAGTCCTTCTCTGACAGAGTTTCATCCGAATCTGTCTCAATTTCTACCAACTCTTCCTCCACTTCTTTTCCTTTAGTAGCTTCAACCATGGCATAAAGCACTCCTTGAACTTCTTTGCTTTTCTTTCTTGTGAGTGGGGCTTGTGTAGATGACTCACCCAATGCGGGTATAGGAACAACAGATTCAATTGGAACATCTCCCTCGGGTGTCTCTTCTTCTTCATCAACCACTTCCAACTCTGTTTCTTCAACATCCGGAGGAAAGAATTCCAATGGTTCCTTGGAAGGTGCCTTTCTTTTAATCCTCTTATACCCTTTACCTTTCTTGAGGATTGGTCCCTGAGGAGCTTGAGTCCTCATCATCAACCATTGCACACTTCTATCCAAGACTGTTCTTCCCAATTTCTTAATGTCAATCGTTTCTTCTTCACTCCAGTCTATCAGATCTAAGTTTTTGGTGCCAATATTCAAAGCTTCATATGAGGGATCTAATACCACTCCATCATCCACCAAAGTGTTAGGAATATTATCTTTAATGCCCAGCTCTACCATAACTGAAACTGGTAATCTCTCATAATTCTTCCTCCTTAAGTCAAATTCATCCTGCCTATCACACCAAAAATCCTCTAACAAATTAAAGTGTCTAGTAAATACTGAAGGTAATAAAGTATACATCTTCTTTTTCGGATCAAAATACTTACGAGCTGTATACAATCCCAATTTTAATTGTATCAACTCATTACAAACCACCTTAGCCGCCTTCAAGTGTTGACAACCATATTCCCCCAGTGTCATAGGAAACTTATGGCATCCTATCTTGTGCTTCATCCCAAATCTAGCATTAACTCCAATGGCTTGATATACAAATTCCATAAGCACTATTCTATTGCTGTAGCATCTTGGAAGTAAATGGGGATGACCTTCAAACCCAAATAATCTGAAGTATGTAAATTTGGGGTATTGAATGTACCAACTTCCCCATTCAGAAATGAAAGCCATAGCTTCCTGACTTAACATGTATCCTGCATCTCCACTCAACTGGTTGATAACCACATATAAAAATGCATCATTGACTCTTCTGAAGTGAGTCTCAGCAACCTGAAGGGATAATTGATCATAGTGTTCCCATACCTTCCTTTTTCCATCCAAGACTCCCATTATACCTACTCTATTTAATCCTGGGAAAATCCCCAATCTTGCTATAGCATAGACCACATATGAAGTCATGAAGAAAGATTTGGTCTGTCTGACCCTTGTGAGCTGATCATGTATGGCATCAGAAACAATCATGGACCAATCAAATTGATAATCACCCTGAAAAATCACTTGAATAAAATGAAACATCCATTCCTTGAAATGGAAGGCATCCCTCTTCCCAAACACTCTGGACAGCATCAATATTAAATCAGATATCTCCTTCTTGAAGTCCGCCCTCTTTGGCTGATCTGCCAGTTTGCTCAAAGACTTCTTCTCAGTACTTAACCATCTTTTGTTTAAATGAGACTTATTGGAGTCTTTATGCTTACTGTATTTCTCCAATGTCTCAACCTCAGTCAACTGCCTAAATTCTTGGGATCAGGAACATTGAATATGCTTTGGAACATCTGCAGAGTAAGATCTATAATCACATTATTCTGTGAATCCATGCATAATCTTCTAGCTGAATTATAAGTACTGGTCACTGTATATATCAACTCCGGACACTGAACTGACAAAGGAAACACAGTGATATGTGCCAGACTGGAGTCAACAATCCTTTGAGTTCTCCCTGTCAAGTTTGCCCTTTCTGCAAAGGTCTCTTCATGTAATTCTTCAAAACTATACTGGCCCAGATTGGTATCTGTGATATCTGACCAGTTTGATTCCACCTTGCTCACCTTCACCACCGGATTCCTATGATCATACCTTAATGTATAAGGTAGCTGTTTTGGTTTCACCTTCTTGATTTTCGGTGCAGGCTTTGACGTTCCCGCCGGTTGATTCCTTCGAGCAGCCTCTCCTGATGTTCCTGACCTCTCTCAAATCTCCTACAAGCAAACCTCTAATTAGACCTTCAAATAAATCATTATAAAATATGTTTTAAAAACATACCTATTACATATATATCGGAGTCGGAGTCGGAGTCGGACAAAAACACAAAATAA
Source organism: Sequoiadendron giganteum (assembly GCA_007115665.2). NCBI lineage: Eukaryota > Viridiplantae > Streptophyta > Pinopsida > Cupressales > Cupressaceae > Sequoiadendron > Sequoiadendron giganteum. The sequence continues at coordinate 327,258,698 of CM021104.1, forward strand.
TCATTTTTACAAAACTGGCAGACTCGGAACAAAAACCAATATAGGAACTTCAACTGGTAACAAATGGGTTCGGAGTCAGAGTCGGGGAAGTTATCGGAATCGGGATCGGAATGAAAAAGGGATTTGGTTTTCTTCAAATTCCTCTGATTTCATATTCTATTTCCATTCCGCCTCCGCCTCCGATTTGGTTATCGTTACTTCGACAAAAGACTTTCCACAATATGCGGAGCCGGACACAGGATGAAAACGGAAATAACCTTTACAAACAAAATCCTTAAGTTCAAGATCAGTTCCGATCCCGCCTCTGCTAATTATCACATACTTCAATAAAACCTTTTTAGAACTCGAAATCAAAAACAACATAGAAATGGAATTGACAACTTTGGTAAAAACAAACTCTTATGCCAATACCCATTCCAATCCCGCCTCCGCCTATGCTAATCATGACATCATCAAATTTATTCATTTTCATCATAACTTCATGATTAAACCTAGGTTGCCATAACATAGCAAAGGAGCTTAAAAACTCTACCCTCATATGATCGTGGGGGAACAATTGTATTTTAGAACCATTTATTTAAAACTTATTCTAAGGTAATTGCAGAGACCAATGAAACCCTAATCTAACAAACTTAATAAAACTAGGGCACGGGTTTTAAAACCCTGCCATTCTACCAAACAACAAAACCCTAAATTAAACAATAAATCTAATCTACCTCAACTCACTGTAAAAATCTCTAATCTACCTCACTGTAAATTCTTAATCTAACTTACACCACAATAAAAACCTTTAATCTAATCTAAATCTACTGCAAATCGAAAATGACACGACGTGATCACGATTAAGTCGTGAAAATGACAATGCCCAAAAATAGAAAGAAACGACACAAAAAATAAAACAACAAAGATAAAAATAAAACTAAAACAAACCAAAACAAGAACCTGCTCATTCAATCACATCGTTGATCATAAAATTGCTTAAAACACAATGATTGAACACGAGAATAGATACAAAGCAAAACACAACGAACACAACCGCAAATAAAACAACGAACAACAAAGATAAAAGATCTACCTCAAACGCAAACAAAGCCACACTGACTTTTTGAATCAATTCGCACACAATCCCTTCTCCATCTTGATCAATTTGCTCAAACAAACTCTACTATTGCTCTTCGCGCTCTCAGACTTGTAATAATAACAATAATAATCGGCTTTAACCCTTAATAAAGAAAAATATGTGAATTTCTACCTACATCGGCAACCACCATTAATGCATTAAAGCGCAGTAAAGGCAGAGTCGGAACTGTAAGAGAACAAACACTGGTCTGTAGTGCAACTTCAGTCAAAAAGTCAACGACAAAAATGGTGGGGTCGGAACCAAAATGGAAACAGGATCTAAAAATCATAAACTTTCCAAACCTTATTCCCATTCCGCCTCCGCGTCCGACAACTAAAAACAAAACAAAAACAAAAACAAAAAGTTAAGCAAAAGACCAACCTAATAAAACAAAACACAAAAACCGAGACAAACAAACATTAAAAAGGAGCAGAGTCGGGATCGGAATTGAATTTGATTTTGCAAATTTTGAATAGAACCATCCCAATTCCAACTCCCGCTCCGCTTCCGCCAAAGAGCAAAAAACAAAGGCAAAGAAAGAAAAAAAAAAACCGTCGGGATTAGAACCAAAAATACACCTCAAAATACCTTTCAAAACCCAATTCATCTCCGGTTCCGACTCCGACAGAGAAATCAAAGAAAAACAAAGTATTGGCAAAACTATACTCCAAACTTTGTTCCAAAAACAAGTAAGTACAAAAACACAAAGGGGGACCCATTTTGACCAAGACAAAAGATGGGGTGGTTATGCAAGGCATAACAATTTGTAGAAAGACCTACATGTCTTCATACATGATATTCTTAGTCATGTCTAAAGTCTTATCTTCAAAGTTGATTATTTTTACTACATTTCCTATTTCTACCTTGTGTTTATTTTTCCAATTGACTACTTCCATTGGAAAATATTAGTCTCTTTGATTTATGCATATTTGGTTCCCCTATCTATTGAGTATATTATTAGATAGTGGCTTCTTCAATGGCTATTAGCAAGGGATTTTTTTTGTTATAGTTTCTTTTGCACTTTTCTCCTTTTTAATTTTGTTTTAGTATCCTCCTTCTTTGCTTGCATATTTATGAACTTCGACCATGTTCCAAACCTTTTAAAACTAGTATAGATATGAGAGTGTTGAGTTGTAAACAATAATAACTCATTAAAAGTTTTATATAGAGTAATAGTGAGATGATAAAGATATGTGGTTTAATGAATTCCAAGTGATTGAAGTCACTATCTACAACAATAGACACATGATTTTCTATTTTTCTTACTTGATTCATAACTCAATTATTCTCGTTATTACATTCTTTGTAGATATTTTTGAAAGAATGACTCTTTCCCATACCAAAAATGATATTATCAAGGAGAGCCATCATATTTTCCTTGATTTTTTTCTTAATTATTTTATTATATCTCGATATAAGTGGTGAAATTCTAGATAATTCTTGTAGAAATCAAAGGTATAAACATATTATTTGTGAGTTATAGCTAAACATGTGACAAATTATTTTTCCCTCAGATTCTCTAATAGTTACTCCCCTAGGGTTTCACACAAGTCATATTATCTCCTGTTTTTCACCATTTCTTAAGATCCTTGTGTACATGTAGTTGGAGTAGAATATTCCCTTTCAATATGAAATATTTTATATGCAGTGCATTTAGTGACATCAAATTCTAGGGTCTCCAATTTTGCTAATGCTCCCATCAAACATGACACTAGTGAGTATGGTGACATACTTATTACCAACTTTATTTAGTTTGTCCTATTTGTCCCATAGGCCTATCACTAAATAGATTGCTTCTTTAGTAACCATCAAGGATTTGTCTAGATATATGAATTTTCTATAAATTTGTCTCAACAACAATCAAATCCATTTTTTATCATTGCAAAAGTTTAGAAATTCTTCCTAAATATCTAATTTGAGCTTACCAATGTTAGCATATTGGGGTGGAAATTTTCCACTTACTTGATCCCTTAGGGATTTTATTTCTTTTGTAAATACATTATGGTTTACTTCTATTAATTTGGTATGAATGTTATGCCCCTAAGACTATAACATATATTGGGTTATGAGTAGTTAGCTTGTGGTTACCTTAATTCTTAAATAAGTTCATAATCATTATTATAATTATATATATGTATTTAGGCCATTCTAAGGGTTGTAGTTAATTATCTAAGTTGGCCTAAGTGGAATATAAGGCATAAGAATGGTATCCATCATGTTGAGTATTGTGTTCTTATTGAAGATTATTGGAGGTATCCCCCTCGAAGCTGATCAAGAGCTTGCCCCCTCAAATGGGCATATTATTATCAAGTATTTGCAACATATTTTCTATTATATTATTCTATTGTGAAATTTGTTCCATAACAATTGATATCCTAGCATGATCTTGGCACCATGAAGACAAGGAAATTTTTTTAATTTTTGAATTTACTTTGGGAAGTGAATCTCTCTCTGATTTTGGTGAATTTTCTTGATTTTAAAAAGTATTTTCAAGGTCGCATTGAAGAATCTACAATATAAATTTTAAGGAAATTAGACTAGAATTCAAGGAGATATTGTAAAATTAGGGTAGCATTAGGGTTTCCACCTAATTTTCTCCCACATCTAAAAACAGTGAAATTTTATCTCTTGAGAGTTTATCAAAACATATTTTTCCTACTACAATCTAGATTTGGTATTATTTTGAGAAGAATTGAAGGAGTTATTATGAAATTATGGTTTCCACAAAATTTGTTACTAAGATTAAAAATTAAAAAAATTTAAGAGGTTTTTTTCTAGGAAATGCTAACTCCTATTAATCTATTAAAAAAAAATAGATTGATTGGATTTATTTTGTGTTATTTATTGTAAGATAGGGTTTCCACCAAATTCACCCGCAAAGCTACAAATTAGTGAAATTCTTGGAATTTTTTTGGAAAGTGGGGTCTTCACAACACAAAGTAGAAGAAAAATAAATAGAATTAGAAGAAGTAGAACAAAGAACAAGAGAAAGAGAAAGAATAAGAAGCAAATGAACAAGAACAAGAAGTAGAAAAAGCAGATGAAAAAGAAGCAAAATAAAAAGAAGAATATTTTATACAAAAACATCCACAAGTGATTAGCATTGAGGACAATGCTTTTGTAAAGAGGGGGAATTTTATGCTCCTAACCTTATAATATGTATTGAAAAATGAGTGGTCAGATTGTGGCTACCTTAACTCTTAAATAATTTACATAATCATTATTATAATCATATATAGGTACTTAGGTCATCCTAGGTTTTATGGTTAAGTATCTAAGTTTCCCTGGGTGGCATCCAAGGTATAAGAATGGTTTATATAGGAGTTATAGGTTAGTTATTATCATGTTTATTATTGTTTTCTTATTGAAAATTAGTCGATTATTTCAACATATTTAATTTTATATTATTCTATTATGTAAAATTTTTTATTGCAAGTGTATTTTTTGACATCATCTACATAAATGAATCCTCTAAGAATATTCAAGAAAGCACCTTTTAGGCTATTTTTCATTGAATTCGATAGATAATGATTATACACTAATAATTAAGTGTTTTTCTTCAATCAAATAAGGAGTGGATGTGCTTGTCATTTTTCCCTCTTTATATTTTCTTACTTCTTTCCTTTGTTGACACATTTTCTACTCACTCTCCACAAAATTAATAATGATCTTTTTTGTGAATTCATTCTTACCCTTAGCCTTCTTTTATAGATTTTTTGGCCCTTACTACTAATGCAATCAATTTTGACATGTTTGAATATTGATCAAATGTTTTATCCTTTTATGTTGGAACCTATATACTTCACTAAGTTTTTTATGTTGAATGCATAAGACAACTGGGAGGGGGAGGTGAATCAGTTGTACCTTAAAAATTCAAAACCCTCACAGAAATTTAGATCCAAATTAATTTAATTAGCCCTTAATGGGTAAGTGCAGGATCATCATGGAAAAAACAGGCCCTTAAGTGGCAGTAAAATTTAGAAAATCGAAGTTAGGCAACTTGACGTAAAAATTTGAATTTTTTATCTATATTATTTCAAAAATATGTAAGAATAGAATCTGTAGAAAATTGAATGCAGTTTCTAAACTACTATGTCTATTTCAAAAAAAAAAAAAATTTGGTGAAAATTTGAAATTTCAATGTAGTAGTACTTAAATTTCAGGGAAAACATAAGAAGTAAGTGTTTGTCTGACCACCCTAACCACAATAAAATGATAATATTTTTTTATAAGATTTTAGATATAAGTAGGGGACTCATGTCTCGATGTGATGCATATTTTTTTGTAATATTTTTCCAAGTAAATAATTAATTATGATTTTTTTATTACAACTTTTAAAACATATAAAAACTTGTATGTCTGACCACCTTAACTTGGTCAGAACTTCATGAAATTCAATTATTATTATTTTAATCCTATATTATGTGAAGCATAGAATGTGACACATGTTTTGGATTCAAAAAAATGTAATATCGTTTGAAAGCTATAGATTTTTTTCGATCAGCCTATCAATCAGGACTTTATTCGTAATTCAAATAGAAAATGAATAATAATAATTTATTAAATTCAAAGTAAAGCATAATTTATATTGGTAGAAAGCTAAGAATCTCCTTTAAAAACCCTTTTCATTTCATCAATTTTGGGTAAAAAAAAAGTTGTCAGCCACATGGGCCATCATATCACTTAGATATCGCCACTTTTTGGCCCATCATGATCCTGCACATACCCTAATCTCTTAGATTGATTTATCATGAAGTAGATAAAAAAAAAATAACCAAGACAACACTATGCACAAGAAAACACCAAATTTACATGAAAAACCCAAGAAAGGAAAAACCACGATGTGTATTAGCTCACAATATTAAGTAATATCAATACCGATTACAAAGAGCTCACTGCCTAAAAGAAAGAAAGGCTCATTGCCATAACAGAAAAGAAGATAGAGAAGAATCTTACAATGAGAAATTCATCTCAATGCAACAAAAAATTCCATCAAAACAACTCCAAACCCTTTATAGTCTTATTGAAGATTGTAGACACCTTCTGCTCACTACATCCAATAATATAACACATGGAAGCTCACACTACACTACACAAATTCATACCTCACAACTCTAAAATTTTCATCATTCGCATCACATACATCTATCTTATCATTACTCAAAAACTTAACACATATTTATACCATCTTCAACCTTGGAAACATTCTCCAAGGTCAGCTATGTACCTAAACCATGTAAATTCAAATTAAGTTAGCACCAAAACATTCTCAAGGTAGAAAGGAATGAAAGAAGACCACAACACACTTCACTTGAACACAATCTAGAATATTCCACAAACATCCTAGAAACTAGAAAATTCCTTCGCAACAACTTTCACTTAAAGAATGTACACACCTAATACGCTTAAATAGTTTTGTCATACATTGCAACTTAAGAAACTGAATTTCAAAGCACCAACCCTCAAACAAATTCAACTGAAGAAAGATGCAAACACTATTGAAACACCCTTCTAGATCTACAAGACTTGAAACCACTCTATGGAGAAATACAGAGAAAAAACATTTATCTTAGACACCTTTGCAATACACAATTCCCACACTGGTGAACATAGCTTCCTTTGCACTTCCTTTGCACAATGATCCAACATGCCAAACTCTGGATGCAATACCTTTGAAAAAAATTGAATAAAATATCAAAACCACACAAGAAAATCTTCAATATAGAAGAAATGAGGAGCCAAACCATAACACTACTCTACAACACAAAAAACCACTGCAACACACTGTTTCCTCTTTTTATTCAAATTTTATCAAAAGAACTTTGAAACCAAGCACTAGAGACACATCTTCAACACTTCCTCATCACCACCAAGCCAACTACAACATAGCAACTCAACCATCCATCCATAGGTAGAAGCTTATCAAAGCAACACTAGAGGTTGACACCAATAGCTTACTAATGATAACATAATGAAACTAATCAAAGCATCATCAGAGACAACATCAACTCAATACTAATTGCTCACACCCTTGCAATAATCTCTTGCTCATACAGTTGACACCAATGACAACACATAAGATTGTTGACATCGATGACAACACCAACTACACATACTTAAAACATTTTATTCCTTAGTACATTTATAATACTTAACATACATTATTTTCAATTACTTCAATATAGTTCATAATAAATTTTTAACCATACTCCATTGATGTGTCATTCAATAATTTTATTATTTAGTGTTTTAAGTTGAACTACACTAATTGGATATATACAGTTTATTTGATAGTCCTAGCCGCCTTATTTTAATTTACCAGTTTATTGAATTTACTATCATATAGTAGTACTAAATTTTATGGCTGGAATTATTTAATTCATATATTCAAGTCATGCCATCCTATTGTTTGTGTTTATTTTATATTTGGTTGTAGGTTGCAAGTAACTAGCTTTAACTTAAACAATTTCAACTCCACAAACCCATGTATAACATAATCTTCCTCATCTAGCTATATACTGATTTTATTGATCGAATGGTGTATTAGGTTTTGAATAAGTAAGGTTGCATTTAATCTATGAAATAATCAAAATGGACAAAACTTTATCAATTGATTATATGTTGTATAGTAGGCTTGGAACATTGTTGGTATCTTTGTTCCCACTCTAATGTTTCTTTATTCAAATAATTGGTTATTTCCTTAGTCCTTACCCATAATTGTGTTCAGTGACTCACTTTCCTCATTGGCTTGTGGGTAATACGATATGCTCTTATTATGACTTAGTATGCCTTATCATGGATGTACTTAACATTTCTTGAACAGTCTAATTGATTAAAAAAAACCTTGATCATAGATGCTATTTAGATATTTTTATACATAAATTTAGTTGTTATCTTTGTAGTACAATCTCTTCTTGGTTTGAATTCTACCCATTTTGTTAGATATTTTATACTAGTTATGATGAATTATGCATTAGTCTTCTAGATAGGTTAATCTATATGTACCAAAAATTTAATATCCCATTTCTCAAATGGTGTCATAGCTAGTACTAGTTGTGGTGGTATTTTATCCCTTATTGTCTATCTTCCTACTTTTTGGAAAATATCATGTGTCACAATAAGTGTTTGCATCTTTGAACAATTGTGGACACCAAATTCTAGATAATAACACTTTTCTTGTGGTTCTTGTTCCTAATTTATGTCCTCCTAATATGCCTTCATTTGCTTCCTTTAGAACCTCTTCTCAATCATTTTCTAAAACTATTCTTCATATCACTTCACATTAACCTAAATATAGAGTTCTTCACTAATAATTGCTTAGCGAGGAGCTTCTGTGGTTAATATCCTTTTATCTTCCTTGGTAAATGTTTCTAGGAAGGTGTTGGTAGATAGTAATTGAGAATTATCCTATAACTTAGGTGTCATAGTTATTTAAAACAAGTGTATTTTAGGAAAATCACCTTCAACTTTGTCTCATTCTTCCTCATTATCAATTCTAGGGAGATAATTTGATCCCTGATTTTATTTTCTTGGCTTGACCATAATTTTAAAATTGAATTCTTGAAAAAGAATTAACCATCTACATATTCAATTTTTTCATGAGGTATTTTAATGGTTCATGACCTATATAGAAAATGAAAAGATAATCTAAAAGGTAATGTCTAACTTTTTGAAGGGTGTGTTGGTGATCTGAGTTGTAAGTCCCAAATCCCTAAATATGAGCAATCTCCCAAGTTTTAGGGTGTCAAACTTGGGAAGAGTACCAAAAACCCTATGTTTAGGTTGGGTAATTGAGGGTCCATTATTGATGTTGGTGGGACCTACTTCACTTTTGATTGTACAAGACCAAGGGGCAATCCCTAAGGTGCTAAGTTATATGAAATTACTAAGAATAAATAATTACCTTTCCATAAACCACACCCATTGCATGGCGTACCCCTATTCTAGTTGTCACAAATGCACCTACATGCTAGTTTATATATAAAAATATTATTCACCTTTATAAAGCATAAAAGCCTTATCATGTAGAGTATAAAATACAAGTAGAAAACCCTATTATTATTATGTACTCATACATGAAATCATGGACAAAATAATGCAACACAATTAAAATAAATTTATTATGATTGACTTGTTTTAGTGCATTGGGGTGATGTGAAGTGTAATTAATAGCATATTGGTGCCAATTCAATAGGTCAACAAATTCATGGATTCATCTAAAACATCCAATGATTGAGACCTCATTATGATGCCTTAATAAATGTTTCACTAAAGACTATAACCCTTAGAATACATAAGTAAAGTAGGTTCTACACATGCATTCAAATAAATAATAGAATTTGTAGAATATTAGATTATTCTTCTTAGCAATTCATGGAAAAACCTAAGCATTTCCTTTATTATTGTGAAAAGACACCATGCAAAAGATTTCCAAAGTTTTTATAATAATTTGGATGACCAACAAATCATATATGCATCCAAAAATGAACACAATACCAAAGGAGACACTCAACCAAGGTCAATTCCACACTTCAAAATTGTTCCTCAAAGATTACAATAAATTCATTATAAATTTTGGATGAACCTAGATCATCAAAATAAAAAATATATGTATTTTCCCTTTACTAGAGTTGACACCCTATATTTCTAGAAGTGTATTCTTCTTAGTTATTCTCCAACCTAATTTTTCTATTCCTTCAACAATAAAAGTTAAGGTCCTTGTAACCCTACCAAAAGTAATTTCAGGGTGGGAAATATGCAAACTTACAAGAAAACCCTAAAAAATGTGACCTTAATAATTGGGGGATACACATGTGCCTCCATATCATGTTTTTAATCATTTTGGTACCTTAAACTTCCTCAATCATGTCCTATACCCAAAAAATATGGGGAGCCATCTTCCTTTTATCTACAACACTTCTATTCATTAACAAAGTCCACAAAAGGTAGGTGAGTAGGTGGAGTAAATCAATGGCGGGTAGATGGGTGAGAAAACATAATGTCATTACATTTGGCACTCGAATCTCCTTTTGAAAAATATTTACAATCAATGGGCCCTTGTTCTACTGGTGAAGTTGAAAGGTTCAGAATGAGCCCACTAGGGATCAAGTCTTGCTAAGTGCAAAGCCCCGATGCCTAAAAAGGGATGAGGCCGGGATCATACCCCGAGCGGATTTTGGCGGAATGGATACCCCTCAGACCTTGGCTGCTAAGCTAAAGGGGACCCCCTCGGGGGTATCTCCAACAAAAATAAAATAAAAATAAAAATATTTACATGTTATTATTGGGCACCTCATTCATGTAGCAAACCATTTCCCTCTATTTTATAGCACTTTGAGCATTCATCAAAACTGAGGGAAATTTTGGAACCATGTCAAGGTTGAGGAGAGGTTTAAAAACTACCATAAACCATCAATAACTACTACCTTATTTCATGTCTTCATCATTCATCACTCACTCTCTTTCATTTCATGTCAAAGGTACAATGGGAAATCAAAACCTTCACGTAGGTTTCTAGTTCTTAGGTCTTTAGAATTCTTTGACAACTTTATTTAGCAATTTCCTATTTTTTAGAGCTTTTCCACCCTATAGGAACTCTTTGAAAGCTTCTTATAACATTTGTTTATTTAAAACATTGTCAAGAACTTTGCTAGAATTTAGATGCCCATTAGGAACTTTGGTGTGGTTAAGAACCTTGAAATTATTCCTCTACTTTCTGATGTCTCTAATGTCAATTTTTCGACTTCATCATAAAACTTTTGATAACATTCTTCAAAAAATTTAGAAGACCACACAACATTTTTTATTATAATCTTTAAAATCTATTTTTAAAAAGTTATACTTTAATTTTATACCAATTTATATGAAAACTTTGCAAATTCAAACCTGGTTACTAGAATATTCTCTCTATCCTTACCATACCAAACACCAAACAAGTGGAGTAACATCTTAGTATTAATTATAAACTAATTATTCTTAATTGATTGCTTAGGGAAATTGAGGTTTCTTGGAATAAGAATAATGTACAAAAAAATTGAGGTTTCTTAGAATACAAATAATGTACAAGCAACCCTCATAAAAAAAGACGGTCATAGAAAACAGTATAAAATTAATTGTAACCTTTTTTAAAGTTTATGTTGAAGATAATTTGTGTTCTGTAGATTCAAATATCTTCCTCTTATAAGAGACTAGAATGGCATCTCTATCCTTATCATACCAAATAATTGAAACAGTTTCTCCGTATTGATTCTGACCTAATTCCTATTGATTGATCAATTAAGGCAGTTCAAGTTCCTTAAAATAGAATAGTGTATAAGCAAACTGAATAGAAAGGAAAGTCAGAGAAAACAATATAAATCTAATCAGCAATAAATTGAAGACTAAATCCATTCTTGTACAGAACAATATACTTTAAACAAAGCATATAGATTAAAAAAAATTAGGCATAGAAAGACATATATGTTTGATATAACTGACTTGGAAAAGGCCATCCATAGAGCCTTAGTGTTTGGTTATGATTTCATTTCTGTCACTGAAACTCTTTCTTTGATGTTTCCTCTGCTTGTCTTATAAAAAATTTCCATGAATCTGAATGGTTTAACTTTAGTTTATTAAAAATATAGTTGTCGGGAGACGCAGGGTATTGGTACTGGAGAGGGTGGGGATGCCAATCAAATTAGGGTACATGAGTTAAATGCATAGAGAGATGGCTATTTTATATATAAATGATTCACTGAAAATTTTGAGTACGGAAACTGGTACATTGTCTATGTTCTCATAATGAAATTTCCAACAACTATAATTATGAATGATTAAACAAGCTTTCTCAATGGACAATTCTCTCAGTGTTAGATGTTGAAGCTTGTGGTTAAGGAAAAAACCTTAGGGATAAAGGGTATTCTTGAAACTGAGAAATCTGTGGGTAATGCCATGATTACCAGTTTCTAGAGGAGATTTTCTTTTAGTTGTTATATAAAAGAATAAACTATACTAACATCCACAGAGCTATTAGGGTTGAGAAAGTGCCCAAATCATATTAAATTTGAGAAATTTGAATTGTCTACATCCAATATGGGAAGATAGATTAAGTTCAAGATTATAACTCATTAATCATTCACCGCCATAATCACAAGCATCAGTCACACTACTGGTTTGAAGAAAGAAATAAAATGAATCTTCTATGCCACTGGCGTGAGATATTTCAGCCATGGATCTAGGGACTTACCGATGGAGTAAACAATGAAACCAATTTCCCTAAGCTTCTGTACATCCACACTGTTGGGGCCATCAAAAATGAAAGCAGGTTTCTGCATATTATTGTAGATCTTCTGGTAGTTTAGAATGTTAAACTCATCCCTCTTTGTTAGAATGCATACTCCATGAGCATCCTTTGTAGCTTCATAGGCATCCCAGACAACTTGAACTTGCTTGATAGCTGAAGGGCTCATTGGTTGCAAATGAGGAGAATGATCCCAAACAGATATGTTCCTGGAGAGATCTCTCTGAATTTGCTCCTCTGTTACCTGTGGGTCATAAATGCTAATATTTGCTTTGTCTTCAACAAGACCCTTGCATATATCAATTGCAGGATTGTCAGTCATACCCTTGTTGAATGTAAAACCAAGAATGGCAACCTTCTTTCCTGCAACTGTATTAAACATTGAGGAAATTACGCGGTTTACAAATCTTTTTTTCTGATAATCATTCATCTTCATAACCTGTTTCCAGTAGTTTGCTACCTCCATTAGTCCATTGCACTCACAGACATAAACTAAGCTCAAAATATCCTTCTGAAAACATGATCCACCAAAGCCAACGCTGGCATTCAACAAATTTGAACCAATTCTTGAATCCCTGCCTATGACATTAGCAACTTGTGTGACATCTGCACCGGTTGCTTCACAAAGAGCCGAAATTGCATTCACTGATGAAATTCTCTGGGCCAAAAATGTATTTGCAGCAACTTTGGTAATTTCTGCAGACCACAAATTTATAGTAATTATCTTATTTTGAGGAATCCAGTTTGCATACACTACTCTCAAAGCTTCAACTGCTTTCTGCCCTTGAGGAGTCTGTCTACCTCCAATGACTACACGTTCCGGATTGAAAAGGCCCTGAATAGCACTCCCTTCTGTAACAAACTCTGGATTTGAAAGAACCTGAAAGTTTATCCCCTTCTTGTTATGCATGAGAAGTTTTTCAACAATCACAGCTGTTTTTACTGGTACTGTGGACTTTTCCACAACAATTTTGTCTGACATTGAAACATCTGCAATCATTCGTGCAGCACTCTCCCAATAGGTCAGATCCGTGGCCTTTCCAGCCCCAAGACCTGCAAATTTTGTTGGCGTATTGACTGAAATGAAGATAATGTCTGCTTCAATGATATGCTTTTCTAAATCAGTACTAAAAACCAAGTTTTTTCCTCTGCAACTTTTTACAACCTCATGAAGGCCAACCTCATAAACAGGCAATTGATCGCTATTCCAGGCAGCAATTCGAGCTTCTGAGATGTCTAAAACTGCTACATCAATAGCAGGGCATTTTAGTGCAATGACAGCCATTGTTGGCCCTCCTACATGTCCAGCTCCAAGGCAGCATATTTTCACCATCTTTACCTCTTCTGCTATGGCAGGGAAATAAATTTCCTTTTTAGTCTGAAATATGCAGTACCCAAACTGTGCTGGTCTTTAGATGCATTTGAGATAAGACTGCATGGTATGTGTAACTGTGTATATACCGAAAGTTAACTCCAATTGGACACAACGGTAGATTACAGCATACTAGACTACCTGGCATACAAAATATCTCCAGATCTTGAGGTAAACCCCACATAACTCAACATTTTCTGGAGTAGAGTGGAAGTTCTAATTAAGTTATATATATCGTACAACTTTACATCTGTTTTAATTTTAATTTTAATTTTTTTGTTTGTAATCTATATTAGTACAAGATCATTTCTGCAATTCTATCTTTCATTATTCTTTTCGGATGATGAATCATTTAGTGTGGTTCGAAACGTCAATCCAAAAATAGCATACACAGTTAAATTCAGAAGTTCTTATTATTATTTTATTAGGTTTCTATTATTAATAAATATTTCTTACAAATTGCACTCATAATTGATCTTAAAAAGTGTTTTTTAAAGCATAAGTAAGGTTAGAACTAGATAGAATGTTAAATTGATATTATGATTGTAACGTTTAAATAATATTATATTAAGCAGTTAATTTTTATTTAAAAATAAAATTAATTTTAAGTATGTTTAAATTTGAAATATTAAAATTGGTTTATTATATTATTAAATATTATTAAAGTATTTGCTATAAATGTTGTCCTAAAAGTTCAATAAAATATGTGTAGCTATTAAAAGTTTTACTTGTTAATGGATCAAGAGAATGTAGGAAATTAAAAAGAATTTAATATTGGGTAGTTTCACTAGTTGACATCAAATTGAATTTTGATGGTACATCAAGAAGTAGTTTTGGTGTAGTAGGTGTAGGGTATTTGTTGTGTGATGGGAGGGGAGCTTTCTTAACTAGAGGTTCTCATTGTTTTTGTTGTTTAAAAATTAATCATGAAGTTGAATGGGAGGCTCTCATAACAAGTTTAATAATTGCTTATGAAATAGGATTAAGAGAGAGATTGAATGTGACTCTTAGATAGTGATAAATGCTTTGGAAAATGGTCAAGCTATATAAGACCAAAGTGATAATGTATCCAATACATGGATTGACTCTCAAGCAAAAAATAGACAATATGATATCCCAACACTCACAAGGCATTTGACGCTCTTGGTGGGTTCATGATGAGACAACCATCAAACATGAAACACGGAAATAAAAGACATTGCCCCAATATATACCATTCAAAGTTCACCATTATATGAAATGATCGTGATAACCTTGAGTAGGAATAGTATAGGTCAAAGGATAAATTAAAAGAAAGATCAAAACATCAAAAAGATAAATGAAAGAAAAAGATAGGTGACTATCAACAAAATAATATATTATGCCAAGGTGCGGAAAGGACTAAAGGATGGATTTGGATTTTGGGAAAGAAATATCATGTATAAGACAAGCATCTAGTTTAGGGAAAGAAGCATCACATAAAAGACGAGTGACGGGTGATAAGGAAATGTTCATAGTGGCAAGGGATGGTATTGGCTGCATGTTATCAAGGTTGATATTGATCTCTAAGGTTCTATGTTAAAAATGCATATTTCAAGTGTATTGTTTGACATGATTTGAAAAGCATATATTGACGTTTAATTTTTTTTGTATTTATTTATGGGGTGGATATGTTGGGGATGGTATATACTATAAGGACCATGAAAAATGTAGATTAATGAAATATACACACAAGAAAGTAACCAAGCATGCATAAGGATACAAAGACAAACTTGATTTTTCCCCTAGTCAAGCTGAAAACTATTCGATTGATTGATTAATAATGATGATGACATTTTTTATATGGGAAGGATGCATCCCAAAAACAATATGAGGATTGGGAAAGACAAATCTCAATGATGATAATGTGACTAAAGTGGATCAAGGTTTATAGTAAGGCTAGGAACAAACCCAAGGTATCTTTTTGATGATGTGCTAGATTGCATAGAAATATTGTACACATTAGGATTGTTGCATTTGGATGGATTTATTTTAGGATTGGATGGATTGTAGAGGGATGTTTGGATAATTGGATCAAAATCTTGGAACCAATGTTAAGGGAAAACCAAGTCTTATGATAAGGACAAAATGATAATGGATTGCTTAGATAGATTATGGGAGGATGATTAGGATTATCTAATAAAGGATGTAGGATGTGCTTCAAGGACTATGTCACAAAGGAATAAATTTTTTCACTAACATATAGGGTTGGATAGTGCTATGTAGGCTATGAAATGACATTTGATGGTGCATGGACAAAGGATGGACATGTCAAGAGTTTTCCAAAGTTTGTTTTAAGTGTGTGCCCTAATCCTTATCAAGATCAATATAGGTAGCCCGAAGATGGATGGAAATGTCATGATAAAAGTATGGAAGATGAGACAACTTGCCCCCAAGTGTGATGGTACACTTAGATAATTGATCTTACACATTACACCCATTTTCCATATTCTCATCATGGTGATTGCCCCAAGGCACCATATAAATGGTTTATTTTTTGAATGGTATTGATCTTCAAATAATCACTAATTTTTTGGTCCATTTGATGTTACTGATATATATATTGGTATCGTGATATGCCAACAATGACAGGTACACTAAGAAGTTTTCTTGTCAGGATAATGGTGTCTGAATATAACCCATGGATATCATTGTGATCCTTATTGATACTAGGGTTGGCCTTATTTGAATGCACACATCATGATAGAGTGCCATGAGATTCCTTATGGTAGAGTGTTGCTACAAGGATACGATGGATTTGTGAAGTAGGATTTTTGCATTCCAAGCAAGATGATGGATTGTGATTGGGAATGATAGACATGGGTGAATTATTTGGAATTTTAGATGTATGATTTTTTGTTTTCCAAACTTGAGATGGTGGGCGATGGAGTTTGAACTTTGGATTTTGATTTTGTTTGGAACCAACACTTTTATATACTTTGTCTGATGGCCATTTTTAAGGAGATGGACAAATTTTATATGTTTGAGTTCGTTTTGCTTGTGGCTCCACATTTTTATTGACTATTGGATTTTGATTCTTTTCCTTACTTGATCCATTTTTTTGTAGGATCCATTTTGACTTCATGTTCCCACTTGGATTTATAGATTCAATGGATTTTGACATTTGGTCTTTTCTTTGCAATACTTTTTCTTTTGTTGGTTCCCAATTGATGGGTTTAAGGAATTGAGAATGATGGTTTATGGTGTGGATGAGGGAGTGTTGGCAACAACCTTATGATAATGACTATATATGGACCCTATTTTGATGGTTGTATTGGATTAATTTTCTGCTGATATCATGGGGGTATCACTAACATCTTTTGATTTGTTGATCAGTGAATAACCAAGAACTTGATGTCTAGGATTTGCACAAAAGTATAATGGTTCTAAAAATCATTGCTCATGTAGACCTAATCCTCTTCCCTGATACTACATGCTCTAAAATATTTTTGTTTTTTATGGGATATTTGATATTTTGGAAGGAATATGCTAACCCATATTTTTGTAGTTGAGATCCATCAATGCTTGGTATTTTTCATCTATAATAAATTTTGAATTGATAAAAGTAGATGATCCTAGTTGAAAGGATATTGGGGATTTCTCCATTTTTCATGCTTGTTGTCTCTTCATCCTTTGGTATGCTGATGTGGGCTCTAGGAAAATTCATCGCCAACAATTCACCGCCAAAAATTCATCACCATGACATATTCATCACGTATATAATTCACCTCCAACAATTCATCGTCATGGTATATTCACCATGTATATATTTTTCAATATTAAGTGGCCAAGAGCGCCCAAAAAAGAAAAAGAACAAAGATTTTGTTGAATGCATAAAAAGGTATACGTGGTGAATATACCATGGTGATGAATTGTTGGTGGTGAATTGTATATGCGATGAATATGTCATGACAATGAATTATTGGTAATGAAATATTGGTGGTGAATTTTTGGTGTTGAATTTACCTAAACCCGTTGATGTGATCCACGACAACTTCTGTATCTTCTTCTTTGATGTTATCAATGTTAGTTTTTACTATGTGCTGAAGAGAGGAAACTATCTCATTTTGGGAAATAGAAGTGGTTGGAGTTTGGATAGAATTGGGTTCAATTTTATGATCATGAATGGTATAGAGGTGAATGAGAAGATCATATTGGATTTCTTGACCAATGGTAGGATCTTGATCAAAGATAGGCTCATCTTGGATTTCATGATTAGATATTGGATCTTGATCAATGATGGAATTATCTTGTATTTCATGATCATCTATGGGGGTTTCTTAGATGAACTCAGAGATAAGATCATGATCAAGGACTAGATTATCATGGATGTTGTAAATAATAGCTTTATCAAGAATTGGATTAGCTTGGGTATCATACTAGGATCTTGATCAAAGCTTGGATTAGTTAGGATAACATGATCATCTATAGGGACTTTCTCAATAACTTGATCTTGATTTGTGATGGAACTTATTTCATCATGCTTTAGACTTTGCTCTTGACATAGATCCAATGGTTTAAATAATGGAATTTGATTATGGATAAGGATATGAGATTCTTGAACGGGCTTAGGATTTTGGTAAGGAAATAATGGAGTTTGGGTAGGAATCTCTTGATTGAGCTTGATAGGTGATGGAATGCATGATGGTGAGAGATGTTTGGATGGCATAGGATTAGAAATGTGATGTGATTTCTAAATTTACTTGCATTATGGAGTTTAATATCCTTTGTTATTATTCCTTGGAGAAAATCTCTGAAGGTGTCTTCATTAAATGGGTTTTTGGATTGGGATGGAATGGATGGAAATGGTTTAGAGGTAGATGGATTGCAATAGGAGGTGGAGGGGACAATACTTTCTTGGATTGGTGTTAATAATGAGGATTTGGGATATGGTTTTGTGTTGAGGAAGGCTTTGGATGGAGTATTTCTTTCCCTTGTCAAGGTTGGGATGAGGATTACCAATGGATGCTTGTTGGGGATTAATGGTATAGTTTGTGTTAACTGGTTCTTGATATTTAGGACTAATGGATGGGTGATTAAATCTTATGGGCTCTTAGTTTTGAGGTTAGGTGGATGGGTGACTAAATATTATTATTTGTTAGAAGTGTGGTTGTTGTTGTTTTTGGAAAAGTGGTTTTTGTAAGTAGGTCAAAATGTTGGGGATTGTCGTTGGATAGGTTGTTGTTGGTAAGTAGATTGGTATATTTTTTGTTGAATAGGTGGTTCTTGTTGATATGTGGGAGGTAGTGTGTATTATTATTTTTTGTTTGAAGATGAATTGAGATGTTTTTAGAGGTGGTGGGGATTGTTGTGATGAAGTGTAAGATGGAATCATGGTTAATTGAGAAAGTGATTATTGAATTCTAAGTTGAGTGGGGTTTGGGTTTGGATGCAAAGGATTGTTAATCCTAGTGGGTAATGCTCAAATTCTAAACCTTGGTGCAAGATAAAGACAAAAAATCAAAATCATTTTGGTTTTTTGGTTTTTTGGTTTTTCAAAAAATGGTTTTTTGGGGTTTTTGAAAGCTTAAACTAAGACAAAGACAAAATATTCCAAAATATAAGGCTCGAAGGATAAGGTCCCCATTTGGATTTTGGTGGGTAAGTCATAATCTAACCATAACACACACAAATAACACACTAATAATCCTAAAATTAATCAGGTGGGAATGACTTTTAGTGTATGCCCATAGTTGGTACTATCTACCTACGAATGAATAGCTTGGGATCACTACCCCATAGAAAAGTGCAAGATCCCTTACCAAAGGTGGTCAAAGGCTTTATCTTGTTTATATATATCTTATCACATGGAAGTATGTTAAGATTAAATTCAAGGTACAATTCACATCCCTTGTAGCACACTAAAAGATGGTCAAAGGATTCAAGCTAGGTTATATAGAATTTCTAAGGGAATATTGAAAATTCCACTAGGGCATGTATGAGACCTAATCCATGAAATTGAAAGTGTAAAAATGTAAAAAACTAGGGGAAGAGGGAAACCCGACCTTCTCCTTCACTTCCCCAAGGTATAAAGTTCTTGGGGGTTTAGCTTGAATGACAAAGATAGAATGTCAAACAAGTGTGTCTTTTTATTCACCCCCTAATATTTATACTCCTTGAAACACTAGAATGGAGGTCATCCTATAGGGTGATAATATCCCTCAACAGACCTCCTAAAAATGAAAAGGTACTAAGTGGTGTTTTTTATTCTCAAGATAACTCAAGCATGCAAGAGAAGACCATTCACACACACATTTAAGATTAAAATACATTGGTTTAGTAATTACCCAAATCAAAACATGTAATTTTTTTTTAATCCTTCATCACAATGATTTGAAAAGACATAAAAAACAAATAAAATAGAAAGAAAAGGTTTCTAATCTTTTCTTCTAGTGGTCGTTCTACTAAATCATTTTTTTAGAAGTTTGACGTTTTTTTAATTTGGCTTGCAAAGAAGGATTGACTTATGTGTTTTTTTCTTTGATAGTGAAAATACATTGCCTTTAATGGTCTATTAAATAACATGTAAAAGATGATTTCAAACTAAAAATCAACTAGACTGTTAGAATCATTATTAAGTTCTAAAAAAAACATCAAAAAATGATTTTGTATGTGCAACTTATGCTTGTTTCAATTCGAGAAATTTTACCTAATTTATTGGTTCCTAATATGAAGTAATGAATTAATTCAATATGTGTGTCTCAAAACCATCTTTCCAATTCCTGAAAAAATGTTTAAAATCTAATTAGTGTAGCAAAGGTTATTAACGTTTTACTACAAATTGGTATTTTTAAAAATTGCAAAGAAAAAGAGCAAGCAATTTAGCCAAGTGATTAAACCTTTGTTAATAGATTTTTAATCAAAAAATGAAATAAAATTATTTATAATCATAATTTAAGATGTGCAACAATGAATTTACAATCCAAAAAATATTTTGTACAAATATATGGATTATAAAAGAAAGTGCTCAAAAGGTGAGTTTTTAGTCTAAAATGTTATCCTGCACTAAAATATGGACTATTATATATGAAAATTCATTTCGTGGCCCTTTCAGATGCAACTGTGGGGTCCTCTTTTCCCAAAGAGGCTTCTATAAAAAATATTTTTATAACTTCTAAAAAATTCTTGCAACCTGCAAGATAAGAAACAAACAATACATACTCACAAAAAATAAGTTAAAGGTTAGCATGTTCACGTTGGGTTCACCAAAATTTAAGAATTGAAATAATAAATAATAAATAAAAAGACTTGAAATCATAAAATCTAAGTCTAAATCTAATTCCTATTTACTAATCTCGTTGCAAACTTCAAATTAAATGATGTTGCTTTACCTCTAGATGTGAATGCTAAATCTCTACAGCATAACACTTTGATTTTGATTGATTTTATTTTAAAAGAATAGAATTGTATAAAGTGTGAGATATGAAATGATGAAGGAATGATCCTATTTATAATTTTTTTAAAGAAAATCATTTGAAGATGAGGATGAGAATTGATGAGTTGTAGAATTGGCTAGTTTCTTGTTGAGTATTTCATACTTTTATCTTTATTTTCTACTAAACTTTGAGACATTACCAAGACATTTCATAGAAATTTTAGTAGTTTAATGCATTTGGAATGGAAACATGTTATGTTAATATGTGCATGTATGATTTATGAATGTCATGAAGTTTAGTGGGATTTATGCTTAAATCATGGTTGTTAACATTGAGAATACCTTTGGAAAATAAGACTAATATTTGCAGCAAGACATCTATCAACCCGTAGCACTAGGCTTTCCAACCTATGGCATAAGGAATATAGTTCGTTACAAAGGATTCAACTGATTACAGTCTAACCCCTTTCAAAGAAAGATGGAGGTGATAATTTCCTGATTAGATCGTGAATCACTAAGCATTACTTTTATCTTTCAATAAGACAACCAGGAGAAGAAGTCTATTCTCAATAGGACTTTGAATTATAACAATTTTTTTGTTGATTTTTTTTTTTGTAATAAATGGTTAATCTTGTTGGGCATAGATTCCTTATTTGATTTTTGTACTCCTATTTCAATAGTTATTGCTTTATGTTTTGAACTTAGTCTTCTTCCTATTTTTGAGGAAGATTTGACATGTGTTTTTAGTTTTGTTTTCAATCTATAGATAGTTGGACTCTCTCGAGGACCCTATATAGTTGGATTCCCTATCAAGGAGGAAATCTAGTAGTAGAGAAAAAGAAGATAATATGTATATTATTGAATAATATTTCTTAATATTTCCTATTAGATTTTGTGTAACAATTCTATTTTTAGAATGCAATAAAGGAGAGTTATTTTGATATCATGTTTTGTTGAGTGAGTGAGTGATTAACGAGATCTTGTGGAAGCAACAACTCAAGAAAGGGCCACTTGAGGTACTATTGAACCAATTCATTTTAGATTACTAGATTAGATTATGCATTATGAGTTTAATTGATAGTTTTTAGTTTATGTGATTATGAGTAAATGCGCTACAATTTTTGAATTAGAATTTGTAGCTTGATATTTTGTTTTTTACTCCAGAGGTTAACTAAGTTAGGACATACTGCAGTATAATAGTTAACTGGTTACACTCTTAAGCATTAGGTACTCATAGAAATAGGTAGCTCTTTGTATTCCTTTAAACTCTATTTTGAAAAGTAGTAGTTTATTCTAATTAAAAGCTTTTATTATATTTACATGTGTTTCTAAGTCTATACTCAGTCGATGTAGGATGTGTAGAATCCATGAATGCATATATTTTTCCAACACTATTTGAAGCTTATGATCCCCTGGTTGATGATTTAATGGAAGCCCTCTCTTGAGTGATGAACTTCTTAGTATAGGAATCCTCAGGTTCACTAAGTTGTGTGCATAATCATTAGCATCAAGTAATTAAGCATTAGAGATAGCTCAACATTTTTGGCATCGTTGTTGGGGATGGTGCTAAATTCAAGATTCTTTTATGTATTTTAAATTATTTCCAATATTTAATAAAATAGAAAACTTTTTTAAACATTAGGATAAATAGGTATTTAGGAATCAATAGAAAAACTATTTATTACCAATGTGCAGGAACCGTTGATTAAAAGAGTCAGAACCATTACATGTAGAGGCAAAGAGATGCTCTAGGAAGGTTTCTTCCCTTAGTACATGAAGTATTTGAAGACACTGGTGGATAAAGAAAACAAATTGAGGGGTTCAATGAATAATATTTATCCCTTACATTGATAGTTACACCAATTACAAAGGAGACTTCTAGAATACATTTTCACATCATGGCTGAAGAAGTCATGGATAACCCAAGAGATCATGTAATGTTTAAATTCTCACTAAAGACTGCTACTATGAAGAATATATCTCCTTCAAAATTTCCCATTTTCTATGGAGAGGTTATAGAGGATCTAGACACCTTTCTTTTTGAGTTTTATTTGGTGTGCCAAAGCTATGACTATATTTTAGAATGTGTAATGAATGATCTCAAGTTGATATGATTGAGTTGAATATGGGGATTTATATTTGGTTTAGTTTAGTGAAGACAACCACCTAAGCAAGGGCCACTGAAGGTATTATCCTTCACTATATTTACAATTTTTATTTTTGTTAGTAGTTACTTCATTTTTGCATAATAAGTCAAGATAGATTCTCATATCAAATTTATCAACAATTATTGTTCATGATTCATGATTGCATTTATTCAATTTATGGTACTCAGAGTGTAGAACATATTTAGTTATTAGATTCTAACCAGTTTCAACATTTTACCTGTTAAACACAGTTCAATCATAGACTATGTTGTAGGTGCCCGTAGCCAAAGCACCAAATTTACTTCTTTCACTATTATGCATTTTTATGCTTTTACAGTAAATATAATACCTTAACTAGGATAATTTAGGTAATCTCATGTCTTTGAAAGCACATACAATTCTAGTACCATCACAAGCCTACTAGCCCTAGTCAATAATTTAATGAAATTCTTTTCAATGTCAAGTGCATTGTTCAAACAAGTTTTCCCCTGAATTGTGTGATTGCCACCAAGTTTATTAGACATTAGAACGAAATCTACAATTTTCGCACCGTTTTCAGGGATGGGGCTACTTTCAATATTAGATTCTATTGTTAAATTCAAGCTTTCCTAGTTTAAAATTTTCTTTCAGTATTAGGACTATTAGGTTTAATCTTATCAAATACCAGAACATTCTACTAAAATTGTGAAGGATTCGTTGCTATACAAAGTTCTACCTATTGTATGCAGAGGTAGAGAGACACATTGGGAAGGTTCCTCCCCTCAACAAGCCAACAAGATAGAGAATATATTGGTGACTACATTCATCATAGTGAGGGTACTAATGAAGAAGAATCTTCACTTTCACCAATATCTACTACACCCACACAAGGGATATACCGAACCATGGGTGATGTAGCAATGGATGATCCACCTGAACATGTCACCTTTGAGTTCCCAATCACCAACAAAGAGAGGGCTATTGTTCTAAATAATATACCACCTTTAGCCCTCCCAATCTTCTATGGTTTGGTGACTGAGGACCCAAACACATTCTTATTTGAATTTGATGTCATATACAGGAGCTATGACTACACAACTGATACCCATATGCTCAAGCTATTTCCTACCACCTTGAAGAATGTTGCCTTGAGATGATTTATGTGACTAGGAAAAGATGTTGTTCCAGATTGGGACACCATCAAAACAAAGTTCTTGGAGAAATACCAAGATTATTACAAAGGATTTGATAGGATAAGAGATGATATATTCAGGATGAATTAGAAGGAGGATGAACCATTAGAATATTATGTAGAGAGGTTTCAATTTTTCTTAAAGAAAAACCCACAAAATAGACTCTTAGAAGAATCTTTGAATCTTGTATTCTTAAGAGGAGTCAATGAGGAATGGATGGATGCCCTAAATCTTATTGGGGAGTGGGATTTTTCTTAGTTACCCTTTGAAGCTATTTGAAAAGTATGTATAAATTACTCAAGGTCCTTTACCAAAAGATCAAGGGGAGAGAGGACATCCACCATTGGCAAAACATATAATGGGGTTTCCAAAGCAGAATCAAGCAACCTATTGTCTAACATGAAGGAGGAAATTATCATTCACCTAGATACTCAACTAGACACTTTACATATAAAGAAGAAGCAAGAGGAGGTTGAAGCAATTCTCACTGAATACTGCCCTTGTTGCAGACAGAGAAAAGTAAGTTGTAAATGTAAAAGGGTTGCAAGTATCACACAGAAAAAATCAGAGAAACCAAATTTTCAACCACTAGAAGGAGAAGATGGATAAAATTTTATATTGCACAAATAAGGACATGGCTACAAATATAAGGTATGCCATAAGACCCTCTAAATTTCAATACATCTTTTCCAATTGGAAATCATTTTTTTTTTGTTGGGAATTTTTAGCCTTGGCTGAATACCGAAAACCAATGGAAAAACCATCAACAATGGAAACAACCTCAACAAAACTAGAACCATTAGCAAAAATATGCATGGCCACAACAAAATTTCCAAGCTTCGAACTATAACACTCAATGGCCAATGTAGCAAAATCAGTGGCACCCACAATGGAAAAAAGGAAAACATTGGCAACAACAAAACATAAATTACCACTAGCTTTTGCTGCCCTCTCAGCCACAACATCAAGCTATTATTCCTAATCCCACAAACACAACATCTCAGCTACCAAAAGCACCATAATTACCTTCCCAACCTACACCTAACCCCAATAACAAGCATGTCCAACAAGCATATAGTAATGAGGCTATGCAATACCCCACCTATGGGGTAGAGGTGAGTGATTTCCGCCTTAGGTCAAGAAAAACACTAGCTGGTTCTTCATCCCCACAAATTATTGAATTGGAAGATGAGGAACCTACAAATAGAGCTCCAGATAATTCATCTCTGGAACCTGAGTCAAATCAGGTAAACCAGACTATCTCAAGTCTAGAGACTCCATTTCCTGAGTACTTAGCCATACCAAGATATCAAATTCAAGATTAAACAAATCTATTGGGTCAACTAAAGGACGTAAGTATCAAAATTTCTCTCATTCAAGAAATCAAGGACATCTCAATTTATACCAATACTATAAGGGACCTTTGTCTTAAGAAACCATGGAGAAAGAGGAAGGATCCTCAGACAGTTCATGTCCTAGGAAACCTTGCTAATATTATGCTAGGGAACATAACTGTCCCTAAATACACAGACCTTGGAATTTGAGTAGTGGATGTTAAGATTAATGGGACCCTTATCAAGAACAACTTGATTGATTTAGGGGAAGTAATTAATGTCATGACTAAGGAAACAATGCAACTTCTTTAGTTATCCAACCTTAGACCTACACCTACTATTGTATAGTTGGAAGATAGGTCAACAATAAAGCCTAAGGGAATAATTGAGGATTTAGTTATAGCATTATATTATTGGGAATACCCTGTTGATTTCATAGTCTTGTAGCCAAAGGCCAACCTTGTAGGATATTCACTCATTTTAGGCAAACCATGGTTAGCTACAACTGATGCATTCATAAGTTGTAGATTTGGAATTATGATCATATCTAATGGGACTGTAACCAATAAATTGGTTCTCTATCCTCTAACCCAACATTCTATTGATCTTGAGTAAACCATATGGCCCACTATGGATGAGGATGACCACTATTCACTACAGACTTTAATGACAATAGAACATAAACTTTTGTTGGATGATCAAGTTGAAGATGATCTATTTGCTCACATAATATAGAATGATTGTGGTAGGAACCCGCATCAACAAGACTACCTTTCATGCCTACAAGATCCTTTGCAGTATACCTACCAATTCATTAGAGGAAATATCTCATATTTTCCATTCCTTACTTCCACAATAGTGTATACCAAACATTCCTATACTTGACCTCTCATCCATGCAAGAATTATCCAAAAAATTAGAGTAGTAGAATTCCCTAAATACTGTGTTGGAGGCACATGTAGCAACCTTTGCATGGGACTATCATGACATGAATGGTATAGATCCTCAATTGTGTATGCATAGGATCTATATAAATGATGGTTTAGGCCCATTAGACAGCCTCAAAAACAAATGAACACTGCTTTGAGAGAAATAGTTAAAGCTGAAATCCAAAAACTACTTGATGCAGGCTTCATTTATCTTATATCTGATAGTGAATGGGTATCAACCTTAGTTATTGTCCCTAAGAAAGATTAAAAATGGAGGGTATGTGTAGGCTATAAGGAACTGAACACAACCACTAATAAATATCACTTCCCATTACCCTTCATCGATCAAGTGCTTGACTCTTTAGCAGGGAAGTACTTTTCATTCCTAGATGGTTTTAGTCGCTACAATCATAAAAAGATTTCTCCACAGAATTAGGAAAAATCAACATTCACATGACCTTGGGGTACTTATTCCTATTCTATCCTACCCTTTGGGTTATGTAATGCACCAGCTACTTTCCAGAGGGTAGTGCTTAGCATCTTCTCTAATTATGCTCATGACTCTATGGAGATATATATGGATGACTTTACCGCATATGGGGAAACTTATGAAGAAGCCCTTACCAATCTGGAAAAGGTTTTGAAAATATGTAAATAACATAGCTTGTCCCTAATTAATGAAAGGTGATTTATGATGATGACTCAGGGAATTGTTCTAGGATATTTCATATCCAATGAAGGGATTCAAGTTGACCCACATAAGATAGAGATCATTTCTACACTACCTGTTCCACAAAGGTAGAGAGATGTTAGAAGCTTCCTAGGCCATGTAGGCTATTATAGGAGGTTCATTAAGGAATTCAATAAGATTGTAGAGCCATTATTTGTTCTATTGACTAAAGATATAGAATTTGACTAGACATCAGAGTGCCAAATTTTTTTTAAGGAACTTAAGGAAACTTTAATCAAAGCACCTATTTTGAGGGGCCCGAATTGGACACAACCCTTCCATATACAAACTAATGCTTCATATTTTTCTATTGAAGCAATTTTGCGTCAGAAAAAGGTAATAAATAAAGAATATGCTATTTACTACATTAGCAAGAACTTACAGGGAGAAGAGCTAAATTACACTGTCATAGAAAATTAAATGCTAGCAGTAGTATATGCCATCAAAAAATTTAGGCATTACATAATTGGATATGTAGTGTTTGTCCACACAGATCATAAAACTATAGGATAATAAAAAAACCCGTGGTAGGAGGTAGGCTAGTTATATGGCTACTCCTATAAGAATTTGATATCACAATAGTGGACAATATTGGGAAGGCTAATGTAGTAGCACACTTTTTGTCAAGGTTTCCAACACAATCAACAGAAGGGGTAGTATATGACTCATTTCCAAATGAGAATTTTTTTTCTCTTAATATACATACATCCTAGTATGTTGACATTGCAAATTATTTAGTGATAGGGTAGATACCAACATACTTTTCTCCAAGGGAAAAGAGACAACTAGTGCACAAGTGTATCCCATATTCTTGGGTATCTGGTTATCTATTCTATATAGGCCCAAACAATATCATGAGAAGGTGTATACGAGAAGATGAAGTCTTTGATATAATGAAGGCTTTCCATGATGATCCCTGTGGGGGTCACTATGTAGTTGAACAAAAAACATTCAAAATCCTCATAAGTTACTACTGGAAGACTTTACACAAGGATTCTATCAAGTACACAAGGATCTATAACAAATGCCAAAGAATGGGTAAGCCAACCAAGACTGATGAAATGCCTTTGCAACCACAATTGATACTAGCACCCTTTGACAAATGGGGTCTAGATTTCATTAGCCCAATTTCACCTACATCTAACAAAAATGATTACATTATGGTTTTCACTGATTATTTGACCAAGTGGGTGGAAGTGAAGGCATTAAAGTTTGTTAGAGATGTCAAAGTTGCTAAATTCTTAAATGAAGAGATTTTTACTAGGTTTGGAGTACCTAGGAAAATAGTAACTGATTAGGGTCCACAATTTACTTTAGAGCTCATTACAAAATTGGTTGAATAATAAGAAATAAGGCACAAAGAGTCAACACCTTATTACCCTCAGGCCAATGGCCATATGGGGTTACAAATAGGGAAATAGAAAGCATTCTAACCAAGACAATACGATTGCACAAAAAATATTGGGTTGTTAGATTACCAAAGGTAGTATGAGCATACAAAACAACATGGAAAGCAACTATTGGTTTCACCCCCTAAGAACTAGTATATGGAAAAACAACGGTTCTACCAATAAAGTTTGAGTATAAAACACTAAGAAAAGCAATGAAATTAGACATGGACCTCATAACAACACAAAAGGAGAGATTGCATAATATAAATGGGCTAGATGAAATCAAGATGGAAGAAATGCATCATACAAACATAGTATAGAAACAAAGGATAAAATGGCATGACCAATATGTAAAGACAACGAAATTCAATGTAGGAGACTAGGCCTTATTGTATGATTCAAGATATAAATATTTTAAGGGAAAACTCTAATCTAGATGGTTGGGAACCTATGAGATAAGCCAAGTTTTTTCTAATGGGGTAGTCAAGTTACAAACCATAGATGCAGTAAGGTTCTCACTGTTGGTTAATGGCCACAAGTTGAAACTTTATAAAAACTAGTACAAAAAGAGGATTTCATTATTTCTCTCATTCAATAGTATGGTCCTATCAACGATTAAAATACAAGTATAGAACCACACAATGATGACTCAGCAATAGATGTAACAAGTTCTTCAAGTGACTTGGTGGTTGAGCTACATTTCTCATCCCCTAAGGCCACACAATTTTAATTTACTAATCCACCTCACATGCGCACATAAAAAAAGTTACAATGATACACATTTGTTTTGCAACATTCTCCATATTGTTGTAGGGACCTGTAGCTTCATGCATTAAAGTTGTCACATTCCAATTAGGGACTTATTGTTGTAGGGACCTATAGCACATTACACATGAGTTTTCAAACTTTATTTTGGGACCTATTTCCAAAGAAACCCGCAACGCTATTTTTCAATTTTTTTAAAAAATTGGTACCACATTAATCACAGATCATCACCTTTCACTCCAATTTTTCATCACACATGCAATAAATAAACCTTTCATATCAGTACATGCAACATGCTCATTTCATTTCATGATGCATTTTTCAAATTTCAAGAATTCAGACTATCACTTTAACTTCCATCATCAGTACATTTTGCCTCATTTCAAACCACACACCAATCTGCCATTAATTTCATCCTCCATACACTCATTCATTACAATTAACTCATGTCAAATCAGCATCATGTAGTTACTAGTAGATAATATTCAAATAAGCTTCACACGAGCGAAGTTGTGCTCATCATATCCGACAGGTACACATACTACACAACCATAATTAATATGGATTTTCATTATGTCCAATATGTACTTACATTAAATCTTGCATTTTTTCTATTCATAACTTCTATTTCTAATTATTACCTTTGCCTATTTTTCCTAACTTGAAGTGAGGAAACTTCAGGGATTTAATTTGGGGGAGGATAATTTATAAGCCAAAATTTTAGTTTCCACCACCAAAAATCCAAAAATCCAAAAAATTCAAACATAGAACCAAGAGGAAAACATACAAACCTTTTTTCCATACCCTTTTTTGCACCCACAACCTTTTTCCTTTTGATTCTAGTTGATAATTTCCTAAAATTAATCTAATTCAAATCCTTTCAAGCTTATAGAAGCTCAACAGAGGAGGAAAGGGAAAAGTGATTGAAGTTTCCGAAGGAAAGGTTCATACAAGTGTAACAGATAACTTGGGTTGGTGGACTGTTGAGACTAAAATTTGAGTTGAATTTCTAGAGTTTTTGATCAGAGGTAGAATATTTCACCATGGGAGGTGACATTATCTGAAGGGAGCCAGCTACACATAAATAAATATTGGAAGATGCATTATTGTTGCCTAATTTGACAAGGGTAGGATGGCTAGATTACTTTCTAAAGTTGACAAAATTTGATGATATAACAAGGAGATTTTCAGCCACATTACAACATGATGAAGCCATGTAAAGGGATTGTTTGTAGATGCTTCAAAAGGAGAAATTGCACAAGTATATGGTTTGCCAAGGACTAGAGCTGAATTTCCAATTCAAGCAAATGCAATGGCTACAAGGGAAGAATTCGGTGAGCAAGGAGAAAACATGTATTCATCATCCCAAGGTACTAAAATACTTTCACTTCCATGGGTATGGGATTTTTGTGCCTCTTATATCATTAGGTACCTTACATGTGATGGTAGGTTATCTCTTCTTTACACTGTGCATTTCAAATTATTAAGCCATCTTCGTCATAACAGACTTGTTAATGTTCCAAATTACCTCTAAAACTTGTTAAAGAGGACATGATCTAAATACCAAAGGAAACAAAATGATTCATCTCTTTCCCATCATTGTTTAATAGCCCTATTAACAAAAAGGAGTCTTAGAATTCAATATCCACATGTATCTTGGGAAAGCTTTGTGAAATGTTAGGACATTGACAATATACTAGAGTAACATGTAGTTCTTGAAACCCTAGAACCATCAGCTACACCTATAAGAGGAACCCCTCTTTTTTCACGTGTTGCTTCACCTACCTATAACCAAGGTGAAATTGAGGAGAAAAATGTGCAAGAATCATCATGTGCAACATCTAGACAGCTAGAAAAAAAGGAGACCCAATCCACCTCCAAGTCACCTAAAGCTAAGAAAAATAGAGGTAACTCTTCTACACCTTCAAAGGTGTAGAAGAAAAATCATACACAAAAACAGACATCTACTACACCTAGGCGTTCAGGCTAGTTGAGACAGAACGGTGTTATGAGGGGAAGCATATGAAAATCATAAGAGGAATTGAGGGGTAAGGAGACAGAAGAGGAAAATATTATGATGGTTGATATTGAATCAGAAATAGAGGAAAATGCTCCTAAGAATGTGCACGTTCCTACAAAAATAAAATGGTATATATCTACTTCTGACTCAGATTCAAAGGATTTTTTTGTTACTTATAAAACCAAGAGGAGAACCTTGACAATGAGGGTTTCGAATACACAGGGGGTTGTGATGATCAAACTTTAAGGGATGAGGAAATATTTTTAGAAGGAATATTAGGAAGGAGTTGGAAGAATCACTAGAAAGAATTAAGCAGTTGGAAGAACAAGTGAAAACTTATGAACAAAGGGATAAATAGAGGCAGATGAAGATTCAAGAGATGGAGGAGAAACTGCATACATATGGACATAGGGAAAAATTGGAACCATGGGTACAACTTTCCATAGTTAAAATAGGGGATACACATCTTGTAGTAGAGAATAGCAGACCCCTCCTATAAATACTCCAACTCATCATACAACTCTATCCCTTGGATATCAATTATGGAAAATTGTTATTGAATTTTCACAAGAAAAGGAAAACTGGAGAAGAGAAAAATAAACCCTAATTGCAGAGCATACAAAAGTGTTGGAGGGGAAGGCCATTGAGTTGAATAAGTTAGCAGTCAGAGTGGAGGAGGTATCAAATAAAGCTTCCCCAATTTTTAGATGCATACCCCTAGCAAGAACTTATGCATTTCTTTTGTAAGAAAAGTTTTTAAGTTTTCAATTAGTAGACTAATAAGTAACTAATCAGTTGCAATGAGTGGGAAATTTGATTTTTTTGTTGACTCTACACCAAATGAACAAGACCACCTTTGTGAGTACTATCTACATAACTATGTAGTGCTCGAGGAGACAAAATGGAACCCCTTAATGTTTTTGGGGGATTGATAGGTCAGACCACTAGCATCCTACTTTAGGAATGAAAGATTCAGGGGTGAGCTTATGGACGAACATGAGGAAATAAAATTTTGATTCTCTCCTAGTAAGAAAGGAATCTAAGAACCCTGATGAAATCATAAATGAAGGGTTACAAATTTTGGAGTACAAAGGACCAAGAGGAAAGATCATGAGATTGAGGATGCAGGATTCTAACAGAATGCAAACATTGATAGTTGTATTGGTTCATCATTGTTATAAATATGCGTAGCATAGATGGGACAATTTAAATCTGAAACTACAAAGGAAAGAGCCACATTCAGTGTACAACTTCATGGCTATGGTTGAAAGAGTGCACAAGTATATGGATATTTTTGTTGAACAAACACTTAATTGGTTGCCACTTATATTCCAACAACCCATCCTTCTTTATCCAGTGCCACATTAGACAAGGGATAAAATGGAGGAATGTGAACAGGTTGAACTTACTAGAATGAGGAGGCTTTCATGTTACATGGGAGTCTACCTAAAGTAGATCAAGGGAGTAAACACTGTCATGGACCTTAGAGAGATTACACTACATTTTAATCTATCCCCCTAGTTCATTTTCTTGAGGGAAATAAAAAGGGTAGTTTGAGAGAGTGATGAACCCATTTATTAGCTAGTTTTTGTTAAAGTAAAGGTTTTAACTTAATTATGTTGATTAAGTTACCTTTATTCCCTTCTTAAGATTTCACTTTAGTTTGCATAAAGTGACATTTAATAATTATATTAATTATTAAATGTTCTCCTTTTAAGGTTTCTTTTAGGGTTTCTTTTAGGGTTACACTTTAGGGTTTCTCGATCTCCTTTTATAAGGATTGATCTCATTGTATTATCATATCAATTCATTCTCTCATTCTCTCTGATATATACATTTTCAATTTTCAGAGAACCCTTGCTTGTTTGTCTCCATCTCTTCTTTTGTGATAGGTTATTTGCATGCAGGTGATCTTCGGGGTTTTGTGAAGTTGTATTTTCTCAACTTCTATAGTTTTTTGTTATCTTTATGATGCTTATAATATGTTCCTAAAACAATTATTCCTATAGTATTTCATCTTTTATGTTTATTATGTAGACCTTGAACTTGGTTAAAGTATATGGAAATGCAGTTATGATATGATGGTGTTGCATGATTTATATGTGAATATATATAAATTATGATTGATATTTGTGATTAATCATGGTAGTTAGTATTGTGTGCATTTTTTGTGAACTAACCCCTTGCAGCCAGAGAAGACACTATAGCCTACAACAACTGTAGAATGCAACCTATAGTTGAAGGAGTTCTTGGAAAATGAAATAGGGGATGTTCCTTAATACACTGAGTGCAATAACTACAACATGGATACACCTAATGAAAATGATTGTGCATCATTATGACAATCAATAAAGGCATCGAATAAGGAGAACCCTATTATCATTAGGATTCTGGCCTAACTGATTCTATGTTCCATGTTCCAGTTTTGTTATTGCAGAGTTCTAATCCTATTTTGATTCTTATTTATTTTCAATTGTAGCTAGGATAACTAAATCTTAATTACACTCTAATATCTAGAGAGTTGTAATTAATGGTTTCGGTTTAGAGTTATGTTCTAAATAAAATTTATCGTGGATGTATATAGCTGGTGGTTGAGTCTTTAGGATAGTTAGTTGATTAATATTTCAGTTGTACATTTGGTTTTCAATCACTTTTTCAGTTTATAGTTGTTAATACACAAACATGTTGATTGTTCAAACATGGTTTTTCTGAATACAATCTTTGAGCAAGATTTCATGTGATATTTTAGAATGTGTAATGAATGGTATCGAGTTGATATGATTGAGTTGAATATGGGGATTTAGATTTGGTTTAGTTTAGTGAAGACAACCACTTGAGAAAGGGCCACTCAAGATACTGTCCTTCACTACATTTACAGTTTTTATTTCTATTAGTAGTTACTTCATTTTTGCATAGTAATTTAAGATAGATTCTCATATAAAAGTTATCAACAATTATTGTTCATGATTCATGATTTCATGATTGCATTTATTCAACTTATGGCACTTCACAGTGAAGAATAGATTTAGTTATCAACTTCTAGTAAGTTTCAACATTTTACCTATTAACAATAGTTCATTCATAGACTATGATGTGGGTTTCCATAGCCAAAGCACCAACTTTACTTCTTTCATTGTTATGTGTTTTTATGATTTTACAATAAGTATAATACCTTCACTAGGATAATTTAGGTAGTCTTTGGTCTTTGAAAGTACATACAATGCTAGTACCATGACAAGCCTACTAGCCCTAGTTGATAATTTAATGAAAGTATTTTCAATGTCAAGTGGACTGTTCAACCAGGTTTTCCCCTAAATTGTGTAATTGCCACCAAGTTTATTAGACATTGGAATTGGTGCAGGAGCACCAAGATGCTTTCAAGCCTCCATGAGGCCATTTGTAAATAATTGCTCTATTTTGTGTATTGGGTCTTATAATAAGGTTTATAAAACCATTTTATAGGTGTTTGAGTCTTAGGAAGTCATATTGGAAGTCATTTGTCAAATAATGTTTAAAATTGTTCCATATTGTAAAAAATTATAAAAGTTGCTCAAGAAAGTTGTCAAGCAACTTGTCAAAAGTGTCATTAAGGTTTTATGTCAAAAAAATAATTAAAATATAGTTGAAAATAGTTGGTTTTGGTTATAAATTTATAATTACACCCTCCAAAATTTGAATTGGGCGGTTGGAGACAT
The DNA here is from genome assembly GCA_007115665.2 of Sequoiadendron giganteum. Classification (NCBI taxonomy): domain Eukaryota; kingdom Viridiplantae; phylum Streptophyta; class Pinopsida; order Cupressales; family Cupressaceae; genus Sequoiadendron; species Sequoiadendron giganteum. Next base: position 327,294,044 of record CM021104.1, read on the forward strand.
TATTTTTGAAGTTTGATGAATGACAACCTCTAGTTTTGTGTGCATTTTCTGAGTTTTACATTGTTTCTAGGCTGAAGTTGTGCTTTGTACGGCTTGGTATAGACTCAAATAATAGAGTATCATATATGGATGGAAATATCTCTATTTATAGTTTCCAATTATTTTTGTCTCATTGAATTTTATTGAGTTTTGTGGAAGATATGACTATTTTTGTGAGACTGCATATTTTATCAATATTGTGCACAATTTACAGTCTGAAAAATATGATGGTACAGATTGTAAAATCTATATTTTGGATCTGAAAACAATTGGATTTTTTTTCTATGTGAATATAATTTCATTTTCTTCAATTCTCATCAAATTTCATTAATATTTGAATAAGTTATGATCATTTTTGTGAGGGTAGGTCTGAACCCTATCTAGGGTTTGCAGTTTTGGGAAAAAATGTAATAACTTTATTTTACACCATTGGATATTCATAAAAATTGGAAGGGAAGTCTTTAATTATGTTATCTTGAATATCACTGAAGTGATTGGATTTTTTATTTGTTTTGTGTAAGTTATAAATGGTAGTTTGGTGCATTGAATTGTGGGCTGCCATGAGAATGTTTCCAATGTGATCTAGAATGCACTTAATCATTGTTTGAGATGAATAATTTTATGAAATTTTCCAATTGAATGGAATGTGGAGTTGTGAATCCCTTTCTCTACATTAGGAATTAACTCTATATGTTTATGCTTTAGGGTTTAGGGTTTAGGGTAGTGGATATAAGGTATAAAGTATAGAGTTTACAATTGTGGGTATAAGGTATAGGGTTTAGAGTTGAGTGTTAAAGTAATTGGGTATTTACTTTATTAATTAAACAATATTTGATTAATTACGTAAAGTTCCCTTTTACCTCTTTTCACTTAAGCTAACATTAGGTACATAATAATTAATTACTTTATTAATTATTATTGTGCAAGCCTAGGGTTTTCCTTTTTAGGGTTTTCATCTATATGTAGTTGAAAACTATCTTTTGTATCATTAATTCATTTTACATTTTCAGGTGAATACATTGCTCCACATTCTTGAGCATTTCTTTTGTTGCTTCTCTTTGTTTCTCCTTGTAACAGGTTATTTGCTTGCAAAGATCTTTTGGACTTCTGTGGTGTTGTATCTTCTCAACTCCAACATGGTATCAGAGCTTCAGATTTGCAGCTACTTGTTCTTGTTTTGAAGATTTTTGGAGCTACAAGGGTTTGTTGCAAGCCGTTTTTTATTGGAGCCGTCATCATTTTTGCTTCAAAAATATAGTTTTCACTCATTTGCAGGAAAAACAATTTTTGAGTTTTGTAGCCAGCGTTAAAACTTGAATTGGGTATCTTTTAGATTTTGCATATCTTGCACAAATCTGGAGAAAAGCACTATTGAAAAAACAGCGTGCATCATTTTTCTCCTGGCTGAAAGTAAAATAAAAATCATTTTCTCGTATTCTGCTTGTTGAATCAAGAAACGATTTCTAGGTTTTGTTTCTAGCATCAAAATATTTCTGGGTTTTTATTTTTGTTTACAAACAGTGGATAGATTTTCCAGAAATCAAGTTAGAAATAAACGTTTTTCGCTAGAAAATTCGTTTCCTGCAAGCTAAATTCAGTTTTTGAAAAATTCATAACTTTTGGCCACGGTGTCCGTTTTGTGCAAACGAATAGGCGTTGGAAAGGTGTTACAGTGCTTTTTCCAAATCTATAGTCTATTTTATCATAATATTTACCAAGTATTTTTTATTCAGCTTTGTGTGTTTTTACACTTTGCTCAATTACTTGGTCATTCTAGCTCCTTCATGGGTTTTGTTTGCATGGAATGGGTTATATTAATTTGATCTAAATGTTGTAAGGTCATATTTTTCAATTTTTTTCATTTGAAGAGTTATCATGGGTTTTTCTACTCACCCTTTAGTTGTTCTTCTGGAACGGGGTAATTATGAGTCATGGGCAAAAGGTATACTTACACATTGTAGATGGCTTAATATTTTGCCTTATTTGTATGATCTCATACCTGAACCAACAACTTTAGAGGGTAGATTAGCATGGGATATTATTAGAAATCACATTGCAGGAGTTATATTGTGTAGTGTTGATCATGACACTGTGTTGAGTATATCGGACATTGATTGTCCTCACCCACTTTGGACACATCTATGGGAGATCTATGGAGACCCTATTCTATCTCCATTCCCAGAGGATCTTGCTTCAAATTATCTCATACCCATTGCTTGGAGAGAGAATACACCCTTTGATCATGATACTTTAGAGGAGCTTGAGTATTTAGACACCCTTACTTATTCTGATGGATCAGAGGTTTGTCTCCCAATTCCTACTCTTCAGACTGAGACTTCATTAGCATCTCTTGTTGTTCTTGATTCAGTATAGCAGGGAATCATACATCTTCCAGACATAGCTACTTTGGACTCTTATGTTGCAGACATATCTTTCTTGTTTGTTGAGTCCTATATTGCAGATTTGGAGGATTACTTTGAGGACATTCATCTCCTCTACCTTGACAGTCAGGTTATCACTGTTCGCCCACCATTATCCGTGCATTCAGAGGTTGCATTTTAGTATTCTCCACCTCAGTTTGGATTTGGCATTATTTGTTTCCATTCAGATAGTGAGACTCTTCAACATCCTATCATGGCACACATCTTGAGATAGATTGGTTCTTCCTTCTTCATAGGGTTTCTTCAGTACAGGTCCATGGATCCATTTCTTCCCAAGGGGAGGAATATCATTTTCCGCTTCAGGATCTCCTTTTGGATTCTACATCAGGCATCTACCATTGTGACAGGAGTTTCTTCATTGTGGGGGGGCCTTCTTCTCTCTTTCTATATCTCCTATGGAGATCATTGTACATGTACTTATATGATAGAAGCTATCTATGGGGGGTATTATGTTATCCACCTCCTATCCTTCTTTCATTAGTGCATTGCATTTCTTCCTTGCATTCTATTTTGGGGAGGAGTTTTGTTCCCACTAGGTTTTCTCCTTTACCCCATTTCATTTAGTTTGCATTGATTTTGTACATGGGTACCTGATCTGGCCTTGTTGCCGGGACCCATTGCTTTTGCTTTCAGTAGCTTCTTCTAGGTTTTAGCTTCTCCCTATGTCTATCTTAAGGGGGGGTGTTAGAGTAATTGGGTATTTACTTTATTAATTAAACAATATTTGTTTAATTACATAAAGTTCCCTTTTACCTCTTTTCACTTAAGCTAACATTAGGTACATAATAATTAATTACTTTATTAATTATTATTGTGCAAGCCTAGGGCTTTCCTTTTTAGGGTTTTCATCTATATGTAGTTGAAAACTATCTTTTGTATCATTATTCATTTTATATTTTCAGGTGAATACATTGCTCCACATTCTTGAGCATTTCTTTTGTTGCTTCTCTTTGTTTCTCCTTGTAACAGGTTATTTGCTTGCAAAGATCTTTTGGACTTCTGTGATGTTGTATCTTCTCAACTCCAACATTGAGGGTATAGGGTTGAGGGTATAGAGTCAAGTGTTTAGGCTTTAGGTTTGATGGTATTGGGTACATAGGGTCAAGGTTATAGGGTTTATGGTGGAGGGTATAAGGTTAAGGGTTAACGGTTTAGGGTATAAGGTATAAGGTATAAGGTATAAGGTTTAGGGTATAAGGTTCATGGTATAGGGTTCAAGGTTAAGGGTATTAGGTATAGGGTTTAGGGTTGAGGATATAAGGTATAGGGTCGAGGGTATATGGTTTAGGATTGAGGGTATGGAGTTTAGGGTTGAGGGTTTAGAATATAGGCTTTAGGGCCTAGATATGATGTATAATGTTCAAGGTTGAGGGTATAAGGTTGAATGTATAGGGTATATAGTTTAGAATTTAGGATATTGGGTATAGGGTTTATGATTGAGGGTATAAGATATAGGGTCGAGGGTATAGGGTATAGGGTATAGGGTATAGGGTATAGGTTATAGGGTTGAGGGTGTAGCATTTAGGATTGAGGGTGTTAGGTTTGCAACTATATGTATCCATAAAAGACATAACACGCTCGTGCTTTGTAAAAATTAAAATTCTTCCATGATTTAATGCGAGCACATTTCAAGAAATACAAAAAAAATGTAAAAAACACATGTGACCCATGATTCAATACCACAAACAAATGCTTTTTCATGGTGTTGAAAAAAGCACGAGCATATTTTACATATTCCACCACCTTTTTTTGTTTGACAATGTAGAAGGAGGAAATACTTGAGTTTTTAGATCATATTTTATTGTATGAACTAATATTTTCATGTTTCTTATGTTGGAATACTAATTATGATTTTTTTGTTTTAATTTCATATTATAGATTCATTATTTGCATAGGTTTTACTCATTCTATTAGATTTATATAAAATTAAACATTGAAAACAAAGGAACTTGGTGAAAAGATCTAATTTAAATTGAGGATTTCAAAGAAAAAAAGAAAGAAAAAATAGACATAATTATGTAGTTTGTCAAATCAAATATCAAATTTTAAGGTACATTTTATTTGTGCATGCCGCCAAGTGTCCACTTCCTAGTTCTCAAAATTTTATATGCAAAGGATTACATTTGTTGAAATAATATTATTTGTATATTGAAAAATATAGTTGGGAAATAAATAAAATTATCTTTCTACCTTAGCATTCACATAATTGTATCAAATTTGTGCTATCATTATTGGATTCCTCTAAACTATACAAAACTACAACATTAGTGTTGAATATCTATGTAATTCATTATCATGTATAGGGAATATTCACACATCCTTTCTAGACGAATCTAAGTTATGCATCATGTCTCTATTCTCAGTGTTAGAGTACAATTATATCACACACACCCCCTACCATTCCTAGGAATTCAAATTAGGAGAATTGACTCAACCCATCACCTAGGAACTTAAAACTAGAAAATAAATTAATAAAAAATGATATGAGTACAAGGGGGATTTTTGAGGGATTCCACTTAATTATGAAAATAAATATTTTTTTGTTATAATCAAATACATATTCATAATCCAAAGGAAATTACAAAAATCAATAGATAATTACAACAAACTAGTGTTAGTGGTGCAAGATGAAGATTATTGTTCTATCCACTAGGAGGAAATAATTCCACATCACCATACAATATTTGATAGTCCTTAGTGTTATGTACAATAACTTACAATGTTACACATGCTATTATACAAGCTTCAATGACACTTTGTACCCTATGTAATAACTTACATATTTTCACATGCTATCATGCAAACCTCTATATACATTTATATTCTTACACAAGGACCTATAATTTTTAACTTATCATGACTTCACACATTGTATAATATTGCTCCATCACACATGACCTCATGCTACTCTTTATCATTAAGAACCCTCATTCATTTATCATCTAGTGAGCTATCATGTATGAATTGGCATAACTTTATATAAATACCTTTTCATTTTATGCATCCATTCCTCATTCTCATTTCACTAACATTTCACCTACCTTCCATACCATTCCTACTAGTGCCATGACTACTCCACATTCCTAGTGTCTCCTAATGAAGTTATGATAGTCCTAATTTTATGATTATTTTCAAATTTGTGTATAACACTAATTTACTCTTTAGTACCATGATGAAACTATTATTTATGTATGATTCATGATACATATAGGATTCTTCATCATGTCAAGGAAAAGACCAAAGACTCTAACACTAAATGAGTGTGAAGGTAATAATGGAGAGAAAAGAGAAGAAATGAGGCAACTTCATTTCAAAGTAGGAATTTGAACACCGTAGAAGAAGACGTGCCAATTCAAGAGGAACATGAACCATCCAGTCTATGTAACAAAGATATGTAATTGGTGGCACAAAGGAAATGAATGCACAACCTTCATGCAATGAGAAATTTGAATCTCGTAGTTGGAGGAACACCATCTATTGCATGTAAATTTGGAGGCACGCCATCTACCACATCTCAAATTGAAAGTACATCATCATTTACATGTGAATATAGAGGCACACAATCTTTCAAATCTCAAGTTGGAGGCATGCCATCTTTCACATCTCAAGTTGGAGGAACACCATCTTTCACATATGAAGTTGAAATCACACAATATTTTATATCTCAACTTCAAGGTACATTGTATTTTTCATCTCCAATTAAATATATGCCATCTACTCAATCTCTTTTAAATATTGATGAAATTATTAATGTTGAGGAAACTTTACCTTTGAGAATACCTCATAGAGTTTTACATATAAAGCCTAATTTTTTGATTGATAATGATGAGAATATTTTGAAAATGATGGTTGGTAAGATTCCAAAGTGTACTTTTCAAAGATATGCTAATAATATTTGGAGATTGATTTTGTTTAAATTAAATGAAAATGGAAGATTTCAAATATTTGTTGAAATGATAAGAAATCTAAAACTTAGGTCAATTATGAAGATTCTTGGGCTAAGAAAATTGGATGCTTCATGTAATAAATCTATTATCAAGAATCTAATGAGTGCATATGAGAGTATGGGTTCCACCTCACACAATATAGTAATGTCCCACGATGTGTCATTACATCAGCATTAGCAAGCAATAAAACCAAGAAAGCTTGTCTTACTAGAAAGAAAAGTCAAGCATTAAGAATAACTAGAAAAACTATAATAAGAGTTGTTGGAAGGTATCAAAGAGTGGAGGACCAAAATAACAATGAATTATGGGTACTCTCCAATAGAATCCCATAGAAAGATAAACCAATTGTTGTAGCCTTGAGATCCTTAATTGAATAATTTTGAAATAATAAAATAAGGGTATCTCCTAATCAAAGAGATGTAAGAAGGAGAATTGGTATTTGAAACCATGAGCCACATCCAAAGAATTTTTTGGATATGGCTCAAATGTAATTTTTTTTCCAAATTTTTAGAGATGTATCCTCAAATTAAAATTTGTCAAAGGTATTTTGAAATGATAAATACTTTTTTTTTTCAAAATAAATCACATATACAACTTCTTATTGTAGATTAAATATTATTTTTTCTAACCATTATGATGTTTATTGACCTATATATTTAGATTTTCATACTAGGGTAAGAGCAAGAAGATGAGTCCACAAAACATGGAATTTTTTGCCTTAGGAAAAAAAAAATCGGCTTGCCAAAAATGGGATCCCGAGCCTAAATTCTAAATGGGATCTCGTTTATTAATGGGTCTTGAACCAATGGATGGGAAACGGGATCTCGATCTTTACAAAACGGGATCCCAATTTGTAAAAATTGGGAACCTATTTTGTAAAGATCAGGAACCAATTTTGTAAAGATCGAGATCCCATTTTAAAGAGGTATTTATTTTTAAAAATAAATGAAACTCAGTTATAATTCATAGAGCACAGGATCCCAATTTCATAGAACTGACAACGGCCGCAACGACCTCTAGGTGGGCCTCCACCCCCAATCTTTTTGTTTTTTTCATGTTTTTTTAAACTATTAATAAAATAATAGATTTGAGCTTCTTTTAAAAAAAAAAATTAGCGTTTTATGTATTTTATTTATCTATAATAGAAGAAATGATGATTTGTAGAAGTAGAAGAAAAAATAAAATGAAACCCTCAATATTTTGAATGGAAACAAAAAAATCAACCTTAAATCATATCTTAAGAACAAAATTTAGCTTTTGAAACCTAAATTGTTCAATCAAACCAAAACAAGTTGCATTTAAAAACCCTAAATTGAAAGGAAACAAAAACATTTGCATTTGAAAACCCTAAATTGAAATGAAATAAAAAAAATTGCATTTGAAAACCATAATTGCTTTTGAAACCCTAAATTCAAATCAAACAAAAAAATTGCATTTGAAAACCCTAATTTGAAATGAAACAAAAAAAAATTACATTGAAAACCCTAATTTCACTTCTTGAAACCCTAAATTGAATTCAAACAAAAAAATTTGCTAAAACCCTAAATTGAAATCAAACATATCATTATGCATTTGAAAACCCTGATTTCAAGCTCAAGAATATTTGATAATGGAAAAAAATCATTTTCATTGCTTAAATGTTTTAAATTTAATTTGCATTGTATGGAGACAAGTATGTAGGCATGCTTATGGAAGAAAATTTTATTCGATAGATTTAGGTTGATACATAGTAAATTAGGGTCCTTCATATTGAAAATGAAATAGTATTTGATAAATATTATACATTTAAATGTGTATTCATCAAGAGACACAATAAATTAAACATTATGAAGATAGATATAATTAGAATAGAAAACAATATGTTAAACTTTACTTGTGGGGCTAGTGGATTGTTACAATTGATAAATTTTCAATGTTTGTTTGTAAATTTAGTTAGCAAATTCCTAAATCATTGTACAATCCATTTCCAATTGTCACTTAATTAGATAATATTTGCATTCATTTCTATTTTATGTTCTGATCTCTTAGTCATGCCTTGTTTCCATTTCTTGTTTGCATGTGTTGTCTCTTGTCTTTCAACAATCTTAACTCTCATTCTAGTCAATTAGTTATTAATTAGGCTTCTAGTTTAGTCTAAAATCTCAATTTGCACTAGTTACCTAGACACTAAAAGAATCTAAATATTTTTCTTTTCTTTCTTTTAGGTTCTTTCAATTCCAATAAATCCAAAATAAAATAATATTATGGATCTTTGGGAAAATTCAACATTAAATAAAATTTTATTATACATTTATATCATAAAATTCATTTAAGTGGGAAATATTCAACTTTATCATAGTATATTAAACTTCATATATATATATATATATATATATACAATCAATATTAATGAAAAACATGTTAAATAAAATAATCTTGTATTCAATTAAAAATTGTTGGAGTGTGGACAGACACTGAGAGGGGTGGTGAATCAATGTCTAATGGACAGACCTAAAAAAAATTCAAACCTTTTAAACTTTGACACAAACTTCTAGTTCAGATAACCTTTTGATTGATAACAAAGAAGAGTAATCATTTTGAGAGAATTTATGAAAAGTGGTAAATAAAGATATGACAACATTAACTCAGTCCATTAGACAACTTATGCCAATATGATTTGTGTGAGATATCTTGTACTTGCAAAACCAATTGTGACTGACATTGTTTAACAATCAAAGCATGATGATAGTACATGTGCAACTCATAAGACTGAGTAAATGAATACCAACATCATTGAATCACTTTAGGACCACCATATTTCAATGCAACTTGATGAGATACTGCAAAAAATGTGCAATTGAATGACACATTATAAGTATTGAGACAACAAAAAATCTTTAGCACACTATGACAGATTGAAACATAACAATCTTGAACTATGAATCTATGAATGAACATGTGATGTGATAGACTAAATCCTTTTCATCATAGCATGCAAAACATGTTTGGTTCAACAAAACTTTTAAACCAAGTTGCAACATATGACTGTGAAAGTACTTATAACATTGTAACAACAAATCACATTAACATTGCAAAAATAAGAACTGATAATAGAAATTAATGAATTTGATAACTTATGAAAAACAAATAGACATGAAAAAAAATCACACCAAGACTCATCACATAACACATTATATGTCCTGAATGGAAAACCCTCTTGGGGAATAAAAACCACTCGAAAAATCCTTCTCTTTATTCACTTAGAGCACCAACTCTTTCAAGTTCAAGAGCACCAACTCCAAAAAATACAAGAGCACCAACTCTTTCAAGTTCAGGAGCACCAACTCCAAAAATTATAGGAGAACCAACTCCATTACATTGCATACCAACTACAGTATACTATTAACACTCTAGAATTTCACATTGTTGCAGTCCTAGAATCTCAATAGAAGACTGAACATAATCAGATTAAGCACATTGAAGAATGTTGTGTGTCAACATCTTCTCAAATGATAAATAGATTTTGAATATAGAACCACTTCTGTATCAAAACAATCTCTTAAAGAGTATTCATGAAAATATTTTTCCTCTCTTTGGTCACATTTCACAAAAAACTTAAAGTTCTCTTTTTATAACCAATGCCTTTAAAGCAGTTTTAAGAAACTGTAGAACCAACTGAGCTAGGGTTAGAGAAATCCTAAAAAAAATTGCACAAGTTAAGCCTCCTTGTTTTTAAAAAACTTAACAACAATGTCTTCAAATATTTAATCACAAAAACAAACTGCTAAAACTGCCAAGAATCCTAATCCTTTTTCTTAACAAATTATTCACAAGGCCCGAATAACACAAACAATGTTTGCAAATAACTAACTATGGAGGAAGAAACTGAATGAAAAATATGATGACCTATAAACAAGATCCTAACGAACCAGCTAGAAAGATGCCACTGAATCTTCTTCCACATTCGAGCTCTTAACCATTGAAAGTCGGTAAACCAAAAAACCATTCTCATTCTAGCTCATACAGTGAGCTTATTTTACTATCTACAAAACTCAACAAAGAAACTTTTACCAGAAATCTGCAATCACAAACTATCCACAACGGTAGCTAGGGTTCCAAAAGTTTTCATATTGAAAACCAATGACTTTGCCCTAGTTTTCTTTACCTTCAAGTCTTTCGTAGACTTCATCACAAGTAATAATGCTTTGAAGTCCGGTGCCAAAACTTCTACCAAACATACTGACAAAGTAGATCTTAATAGTCATCAAACAAAAGATAATGATAGTTGTCGATGCATATTGTCACTACCATGTGACTTTTAAATAAATTCAATTACTTTATACTTGCAATAGACCCGATAACTTTCAAAATAAATGACCTTTGAGATAAAAAATAATTTTATGAATTTAGGTCATAGTAATAATACCACCGATGGGATTTTATTCCCATTTTTAATGTCAACAACAAAGCACCTTGTGCTCACAAAAACAACAACAAATGAATATGCCAAGCATGTATTCACTAGTTTGTAAGATATGAATGTTGATCCTATCAAACATGAATATGAATAACCATCCAGTATACCATATACCAAGCAACATGTTCAACATCATTGTCGTGGATATCACTGCCTTCACATTTTTGACATTGATGACCGAAAATTCAATACCTTAAAACATATACCCTCAATGTGTGCATGTCAAATATATCATAGGTGAACCAACCTCATAAGTATTGTCAAGACAATATGTCATGCTGATAGAAATAGAAATGCCACAACTTATGCATTATAAACCATATGGTAAACCAAGGATCTCATTACCACATAAGATACCAATAGCAAACAATGAAACATGTGTATTGACAATGCCACTACATATACCTGAAACACTCTTTCTTTTGAACCAATCTGAATGCTTCAATTGCAAAGACTATAGTATTGCCCTGTCACAATAATAAAAATGTCAGTATCAATATGTAACAACTAGAAAATGGAGCTGTATGTGAAAGCCAAGGAAAACCTGGGCCATGTAAATCAACTATGTAAAGCATCATATGCCACTGAGATCATGTAAATGTGTCACCAAAACTAATGCCAATGATCCCAAACATCCTATCAAAACCTCGTCATATATAAATCCAAAATCTTGCAACTGCATATTAGAATACCAACCGATGGAACAAACTAAATGTGAATAAACCAATCTGAATATCATCACATATATCTTTATATCAGGGAACCACTTTTGACATCAAGGACAAACCAAAACAAATGAGAGCCAAAAAACTCCCCCTTTGTCCTTGATGGAAAAATACCAAAGCTCTCTCCCCCTTTTTGCATCAAGAGACAAAGGACTACACAAAAAATAGATGAAGCAAATGTAACATAGCAAGAAATGGAACAAGAGATATTGTAATAGTCACTGTATGTGCTCCAAACTGTATAAAAGTTGGGAGTAATCTTGATATCCATCATGAAGGGCAACAATCATTGACTCCAACACTGAAATTTCACTGAGCTTTGTACATAACGTGCCCTATTATAAACCATAGAAATTGTCAGATGAAGCTATGAATTTTAAATTTCAAATACCAAGCAAAGTCAAATATATCATTGTTCAATATATTTTTCATAGTTATACCACTGAAAACAAAATGTACAATTCCCTTGATAATACACTATCAAAAAGCACCAAAAATCTAACCAATTTGACCAAAATGTTGCAGGATAACCAAGAACGAATATATGGTAACAATACCTATAATACCAACAACATCAGTAGGGGTAATATTAAGCATGAAAAGCTCCCCCTAATTTCATGGAGTGAGAGAGATTCATAATATGCACTGTCATTGAGAGAAAAAAAAACTCTTCCTCAATATTTCCACTATCCAAGCAACCTTTCAAAGATCCATATCTAAAACTCAAACCAAGGCTAACTATCACTATGTATCAATATTAGAAAACAAAGCACTGTTAACCAATATCAATGTTTCATCTTGCCATTTGTCACAGAGATATTACTTGCTCCTCTTACAAGTTACATTTGGTCAAAGACACAATAATGTTCAAGTAACCTTCCACAAATCATCATTAAGACCATATCTAACAACTAAGCCCTTCTCATCTTTTGACAATAATTTCAAAGAAGTTACAAAGAAGGATCATTATCTCCAAGCTGCAAGATATTCATTGACTACAAGTAACATTGAAAGTTCAGCAAGAATTTTGTGCTACTGTTTTTATACACCAAGCATCTATACCAAGCAGTTGCGATACATTATCATCAAACAAAGTTCCAAGAACCACCATAGAGCAAGGTTCTAAAAACCATTTTACTGTGTATGAAAAAAAAAACATCACTATAAAGCCACTACTCATATCACAAAACATAAACAAAACATGCTTGATATACTCTATCAATAACATGAAGTCTGAATGGTCAAATGCATCATTGTAATGCTCAAGATTCATTTTTTCAAAAAACCATAACTTACTACAAATGATAAGCATGACTTCCACCATTGAATTAAAACAACACAGTCCATTTTTTATGCAAGATAACTATATACTCAACATAACACTTCACCGACTCCATAGTCTTCTCATTAAATATTACTTACCAAATCACATATCTTCGAAAGATAGACTTTGGAAAGCACTGAAATAATCAGACGTGGCATTATTGACCCCAAGGAAGAAACTAGTAACATAAATTACATTGTTAAATTGATTGTTAACAGAATAATTATATCTATTATCATGAACCTGAATACAGTGTAGCTAGCCCCAATATCAAGTGTCTTCTCTTCAATACTTGTATGCCTCACACACACATCTCCATTTCCATGCTTATGTAGTTTCATAACATCAAACATTGAAACCATTGGATAATATACCAACAACATGTTGTCATCAGAACAAATTACTTAACAGAGTATATAGAGAATGTCATGATAAGTCTAAATGTAGATGCTTGTGATATAAAATTTTTGTTCCAATATCATTACTTACCATGAATGAAAAAGTCTTGACATCTCATGTTCATTACATGAACTCATAAATACCATCAGCATTACTGTCTTTACAACCTATCATTTACAAAAATTTTGCATCATTCATCATTAAACTTTTGCATCAATGAATGAACTACATTAAACCCACTATGAGAAATGATCATTTTTGCATCAATATCAAATCATGAAACAAGTGCTTTTACTAATAAATGCCTTTACTACTACAAAGAATATAACTTGAACAAAGACCATGCTCTGGCATCGCATCCACCTTAACTATCTGTTGAATACCAAGCTTTGACATCAATGATAAATTGCATGCCATTGATATTGTTCACTGTCTTGAGTACTATCTTGAACACTTCCTTGAAGTTCACTATGCTTTTTCACACAAGTCACAACAGTTGTGCAAAGATCTCAAGTAATTGAAACAACCAGTGTCACACAAAAAAAATGAGATGGTGTCAAAACACTGAGAAACAACACTACAAGAAGCATTACCCACTATCAAACAATGCCACAGAGCAGAGGACATTTGACCATTTTTACCACTTGCTACAAGAATCACTTAAGGCAATATATCAATATAGTTGAACTGAACAACTTCCAAATGTTCCACATTCTTCTAGACTTCTCAAACAGGAAAAAGATAAAAAACAATAATCTTCTCACCCTTACCTCATGTGAACTTTTATGTGCTCAGAAATGTTTCTTGTGCAACATGCACAAGATTAGGTCCTTTCTCTTCTATTATTTTCTTTCCTCTCTAGACCATATGTGATCCTTTCCTTTTGGCTTGATCCCTAAGTAGTCTTTCAACACTGCTTCTACAAAAGTGCTATATGCCCAAGATGATTACATTTGAAACATCTTATATTCTTATCTTTTAAGAACACACTTTTCTTAATAGAATCTGTAGACCTTCTACAATGTGTGGCCTTATGACCAATATTATAATAATTGAAACACATTTGATCCTTTGAAACAAGATAATTTATTCTTGAAAATCCAAACCACCTTTTATCAACAAACTGACACGATGCATCCTTATGACCATAAGTGTTACAAATATAACAATAACCTTGAAAATGAGTATAATTGTAGCTCATTGACTGATATTGCCTGGAAGGTGGAGTTCTTGAGAATCTATTTGTTCTTTTTCTTCTAACATCAGAAACTTTTTCTTTTTCTTTCTTCTTATCTTCCTCGAGAGTAGCAGAATGATAACTCAAGTCTATTTTATTTCTAGGAGTTTATCTAACTTTAATATTCTACACTTTTCCATCTACATATAAAAAGACAGTCTCATGTTTTGGCTCCTTTTCATTTGAAGAAGTTTTCCCCATCTCATATCCTAAACCAGTAGGATCTTTATGGTTTTTTCGCTTCAACTTGTTGGCACTGTCATCAAAATTTTGACTCTTTTCTAACTACTTCCTAACAGTCTCAAGATATTTTCTAAGAGATACTATTTATCCTTCAAGTTTGTGGCATTCAACAGTTTAAACTTCCAAATCTGATTTAGTTTTCTCTACTATTCTCTTACATTCTTCAATTTCAATTTTCTGACTTATAATCATGTCATCTTTAAGAGTTAGTTCTTTTAACAAGGAAAAATTATCTGAACTTTTCTTCAATGAAGCAACCTCATTTTCTAGTTTATTACAAAATCCATCCTTTTTTTAACTTGAATTCCAATCCCTCTTCAGTCCTTTTTCTATCAACCATTTGAGCTTTCAGAAGTTCAATAATCTTTTTTATCATCATTATGATTTTGTATTACAACTTTATTGACATCAACACTTTCTTGTAAGAGTACCTTGAGATTCTAATTTTCCTTTCTAAGCTTCTTAAGTTCATCTAAGGCAACAAGTAGTTCTTCTTCCAAATCAACCTCAAATTCATCACCTTCACATTCATTTTCACCAAATTTTTGTTCAAATTCACTTACTAAGTGTTCCCCTTCTTCTCCAACTACAAGATCACTTTTAGTATCAACTGGAAGGGGTATTTCTTGAGACAAAACTTCACTCAACTTGACAAAGGTTGGTTTATCAACTTTTTGCTTGACACTAGGGGCTTTCTTTTGACCTTTGTTTCTTTTGCACTTAGCCATAACAAATACTCCACGACTAGGAAACCCTAAGTTGGTTAGACTTATGCAAAGGTATGGCTCTGATACCACTTGTTGGAACATGGACAGACATTGAGAGGGGGGGTGAATCAGTGTCTGATGGACATACCTAAAAAAAAATTCAATCCTTTTAAACTCAGACATAGAATTTTAGTTCAGATAAACTTTCGATTGATAACAAAGAAGAGTAATCACTTTGAGAGAATTTATGAAAAGGGGTAAATAAATATATGACAACATTAACTTAGTCCATTATACAACTTATGCCAATATGATTTGTGTGAGATATCTTGCACTTACAAAAAAAATTGTGACTAATGTTGTTTAACAATCAAAGCATGATGACAGTACAGGTGCAACTCATAAGACTATGTAAATGAAGACCAACATCATTGAATCACTTCAGGACCACCAGATTTCAATGCAACTCAATGAGATACTGCAACAACTGTGCAAAAAAATGACACATGATAAGTATTGAGAAAACAAAAAGCTTTAGCACATTATGATAGATTGAAACATAACAATCTTGAACTATGAATCCATGAATGAACATGTGATGTGATAGACTAAATCCTTTTCATCACAACATGCAAGACATGTTTGGTTAAACATAACTTTTAAACCAATTTGCAACATATAACTGTGAAAGTACTTATAACAGTGTAACAACATATTGCATTAACATTGCAGAAATAAGAACTGATAATAGACATTAATGCATCTGATAACTTATGAAAAATAGATAGACATGAAAAATAATCACACCAAGACTCATCACATAACACATTATATGTCCTGAGTGGAAAAACCTCTTGGGGAATAAAAACCACTCAAAAAATCCTTCTCTTTATTCACTTAGAGCACCAACTCTTTCAAGTTCAAGAGCACCAACTCCACAAAATACAAGAGCACCAAATATTTCAAGTTCAGGAGCACCAACTCCATTACATTGCATACCAACTATAATATACTATTAACACTCTAGAATTGCACATTGTTGCAGTCCTAGAATCTCAATAGAAGACTGAACATAATTAAATTAAGCACATTGAAGAATGTTGTGTGTCAACATCTTCTCAAATGATAAAAACATTTCCAATAGAGAACCACTTATGTATCAAAACAATCTCTTAAAGAGTATTCATGAAAATAGTTTTCCTCTCTTTGGTCACATTTCACAAAAAACTTAAAGTTCTCTTTTTATAGCCAATTCCTTCAAAGTAGTTTTAAGAAACTGTAGAACCAACTGAGCTAGGGTTATTGAAACCCTTAAAACATTTGCACAAGTTAAGTCTCCTTATTTTTAAAAAACTTAACAACAATGTCTTCAAAGATTTAATCACAAAAACAAATTGCTAAAACTACCAAGAATCCTAATCCTTTTTCTTAACAAATTGTTCACAAGGCCCGAATAACACAAACAATGTTTGCAAATACCTAAATATGAAGGAAGAAACCGAATGAAAAACATGATGACCTGTCAAGAAGATCCTAATGACCCAGCTGGAAAGATGCCACTGAATCTTCTTCCACATTCGAGCTCTTAACCATTGAAAGTTGAAAAACCAAAAGACCATTCCCATTCTAGCTCATACAGTGAGCTTATTTTACTATCTACAACACTCAACAAAGAAAATTTTACTAGAAATCTACTATCACAAACTATCCATGGCGGCGGCTAGGGTTCCAAAAGTTTACATATTGAAAACCAATGAATTTTCCCTAGTTTTCTTTAACTTCAAGTATTTCATAGACTTTACCACAAGTAATAATGATTTGAAGTCTGGTGCCAAAACTTCTACCAAACATACTGGAAAAGTAGATCTTAATAATCATCAAACAAAAGATAATGATAGTTGATAATGATAGTTGTCGATGCATATTGTCATTGCCATGTGACTTTTAAATAAATTCAATTCCTTTATACCTACAATATGTAAGACCCCTCCGTTTTGCTCTTCTGATCGAATAGTGTTCTGTTTGGTTATGTCTTATTTTCTATTAGTACCTTGAGTATGGTATTCGGTTACTGTTTGATCTCTATCTTTATTGTGATTTGGTGATGTATCTTGATGTGATGATACTGTATTCAGATGTTATCATTATGACATGTTTTGAATTAGCGTAAGTGGTTATTTGAATTAATGAGGTATTATGCTTTGGATTAAATTATTATGTTACATTTTTCAGTTAGTAATAGTGTATTGGTGAAAGGGATAGATCGCATCACTCGCTTGTGAGTGCCCTACGTTTCTGTGATTCCCTCTTCACGGTGTGTTTTAATTATGACATATATATATGCATGTGGATAAACTCATTGTTTGCAGGTTGATAGGTACAGGACATCGACTCCACCTAGTTTTACAGGTTTGAGCATGTCCATTGCCCAATGGTATTCGATTGGGAGATAGTAGCTAGGTTTTTCGTGCCAAGTCGTCACCCTAGTCATACTATGTCATCGAGTCTTAGTCGAGTTAATTGTTTTATATTGTTCTCTCTCTTCGATTATTTAATTGCAAGTTAAAAAGGGTAATTATATGGTTGTATGCATTTAACTTGTGAAATTGAAATTGATCTGGTATTATGTTAATAACGTAATTTATTTTATTAATTAATTTAATTTAATTTAATTAATAAATAATTTAATCGTGGATTAGATTTATTTATTAATTAATTAAATTGATTGTGTTGAAATTGGATAAGTTCATTTTGAAATTATGAATTTTATTATGTGAAATTGAAAAATGAAAGAAAAGGTTTTAAATTGCATTTTAGAAAATTGGAATTCAAAAATTGAAAAATAAAAGATATTTTCTATTTCTGTTTTCAGAAATTTATTACAGTGGTTGAATGAGATATTTTGGAATTTTTCTTTATTATTGAATTTTCCTTCACAATTTTGGGGGGATCATGAAGTTTTGGAAATTGGAAAATAGAGGGAGGAAGGATTTTGCATTTTGTGGGTTTTGGATTGAATCTGAGGGAATTGTTGATTTGAAGAGGGAATCCAAGCAAGGATCTGTGCACCATCTGGATCTTCTCAAACTTTTGGAAACCAGGTTCATGTTATTATATTGATTTGATTTTGAAAGAATTCATATATTTGGATATGTTGTTTGCAACATCATTGTTTGGAAAACTCAAAATGATTTGATGAAGAAATTCATGTAAACCTTGGATCAAATTCTTAAACCTCTGTTTCCATTTGGTTTTTCTCAAAAAAAATTGCATACTTCACTGCAAATTATCTTTTAAAAAAATTAGTCACTCAATTAGTTTTGGAAATCTCAGATGTGGGTATTAAAAAAAAAAAAAAAAGAGATATATATACTACTTTATATATTTTGCATTTGAGTTATGCTATTAAAAGTTTCTTTATTTTAAAAAAAATATATATAAAAATAAATAAAATAAAAAGAAACCCTTTCTGGGCGGATTAAAATCCGTAGTGCTATATTTGATAAAAAAACAAAAAAAACAAAAACAAAAAAAAGTTTTGTTTGGGGAGGCACTGGGGGCTCACCTCCCCACCGCGCCCCCATGGGAGGCACGTGGGGAGAGAGCCGCGCCCAGCGCAGCTCTCCCACCCACCGCGGGCTGCACAGTGACCACCCTAATGGTGGTGAGTTGTGCTTTGCACAACCGCGCCACCATTAGTGGTGGCCGGCTACACACAGCCACCACCCTGTCAAAAAATGCGCCGCCGCTTGCAACCCACAGCCGGCGCTCAAACCCTCTGCCCAACCTTAAGCATGCGGCTTGAGAAATGCACGGCCGCCCAGCCCTAAAACATCGTGCGACTCAAGGCAAAAGCATTGACTTTGTTTAAATTCATTTTTTTATTATAATTAATATTCAATATTATATTAGTATAGTATTAAAATATTAATATATATGAATCGTAAATATATATTTAATATTTTATTATTATATTTGTATAATATAAGAATATTGATATATATTAATGGTAAACTATATTTTTATATAGTGAGGTTATGATTTTAATATATATATATTAAAATGTGGATATGTTTAATTTCACATTTTAAGGAAATTGGGAAAAATAATAAATCAATGTGCAATAGTCGAATTAATGGATTGATTTTAAAATAATATTTTATTTTGGAAAGAGCAAATGTTTGATTTTCAGGTATTATTGTTTAATAGAGAAATTAATTGTTTTTTTTTAAATGACTATTTTGAAAAGAAGAAATAGATGATTTGAAAATAGGATGTTTTAAATCGACGAAGTATTATCTATTTTACTATAGTTTACAAGTAAATGAGGAATTAAATGTTTGGTTTAAATTTCATCCATTGTCTGAAAGAGACATTATTGAATCAGTTTATTGTGCAATAAATTATTGAATGTTATTAAGGGAAATGGATTTAATATATCCAAATTTAGTTTATTTCCTCACTATTGCTTTAGGTGATTATTTCCTTGGCGTTCATGTTTGGGAAATGGGGTAAGTGTCTCTATTATGTAAGTCTTCTAGAGGACCCTTGAGGTTGGGGATTGTTGTTTTGTAATGATGACCGTTTGTTATTTCCTTGGGTAGTGCATGAAGTTATGTCATTGTTATTGCCCAGTTTCCACGAACAGGGATGTTTTGTACCTCCTGTGTAAGGAGTGGATTATGTAATTTGTGCCTCCTTGTAAGGAGTGGTTTTGTTATTGTTGTTATCTCCAGTGTTTGGAGATGGATTTATCTTTTGTCGCCTCCTGAGAAAGGAGTGGTCGTGTTATCTTGGTTGTTTCACTTTGTACCCTTGGTGTTTGGATGGGATGTGTGTTGTCAAGTAGAAGAGTGGCTTCCGTAGGGGCCAGAGCCCGGAAGAGGTAAACTGGGAAACCTTCGGAGGTGGTTTAATCAAGTGATAACTAAAACAAAACTTAGAAGATTAGGTGGTACTTCTCACTAATCAAGATAATTATGCCTCACTCATAGACACAAGGTCTCGTTTAGACTTGGGATGAGTGGGAAGGCCTGGAATGGCAAGGTTATCTATCTTGTTTCTACGAAAGGTATTTGATTCTGCATGAGTGAGTATGGGGGCCGAGATTTGGTTGAGGCCACCAGGATAACCCATAGTGGGGGCCAGAGCCTATGAAGATTCCCAGAGGACAACCCATGATGAGCTGTGTGATGACACTCTATCTAGGACAACAGTTGGTATTCGATTTTGTGGGTATGGTTTTCTTAACATACCTGATATGACCATAGTTGGTATTTGATTATTATGTGTATGGTTCTTTTAACATACTTGATCGGCTTTATTTCTAGAAGCAATGTGACCATGTGGAGTTGCACTTGTGTTGTACTTATGTTGTACCCGAGTTATATGTGTGTTGTACTTGTGAGGTACATGTGATTGGTGGTTTTCAGGTTGGTTCAGTTTTGTGTTAGCTTGTGTCTAGAGGTAGATGGTCTTGGCTAGGATTCCTTGCTACTATCTCCTAGCACGGGGGGTGGGCCTTTAGGTTCCACTTGGTTGGGTGGTGTGCACCTAAATCCGTTGGGTTCTTTCTTCATGTTCATGTGGACGAGACTTCCAGTTGGAGAGCTCGTTGGATTCAGTTTCAGTTCTTGCTTAATTTCATTTCGGTTGTTCTTGGAATTTATTACCCCTCATTTGTTATCGAGGTGGAATTTATAATTGTAACCTTATTTATTTGACTTGCCTCATTCGGGGAATGAGAGATGTAATCTTATTGTTTTATTGTGAATAATGAAATTGTAAGTTATCGCTTATGCTTGATGTAACTTATCTCGTATGGAATGTATGTGTTCTTATTATCTTAAGTAGATAAATGTTATGGATTCATTTATGTTGTTGTGGGTTTTTAGGTAATATCAGTCTCGTAACCTTAGAGGATGTTTTCAATGGGTTGTGCACTTGCATGTTCATTGTACTTAAACAAAAAAAAAATTATTTTATTTAAGTAGTTAATTGCAACTTCCTCTAGGGTTGCGTGGCTGGACGTTACACAATAGACCCAATAAATTTCAAAAGAAATGACCTTTGAGATAAAAAATAATTTTATGAATTTAGGTCATAGTAATAATACCACCGATGGGATTTTATTTCCATTTTTAATGTCAACAAAAAAACACCTTGTACTCACAAAAACAACAACGAATGAATATGCCAAGAATGTATTCACCAGTCTGTAAGATATGAATGTTGATCCTATCAAACATGAATATGAATAACCATCCAATGTACCATATACCAAACAACATGTTCAGTATCACTAACGTGGATATCACTGCCTTCACATTTTTGACATTGATGACCAAAAATTCAATACCTTAAAACATATACCCTCAATGTGTGCATGTCAAAGATCTCATAGGTGAACCAACCTCATAAGTATTATCAATACAATATGTCATGTTGATGGAAATAGAAATGCAACAACTTATTCATTATAAACCATATGGTAAACCAAGGATCTCATTACCACATAAGATACAAATAGAAAATAATGAAACATGTGTATTGACAATGCCACAACATATAATTGAAACACTCTTTCTTTTGAACCAATCTGAATGCTTCAAATGAAAAGACTATAGTACTTCCCTATCACAATAATAAAAATTTCAGCATCAATATGTAACAACCAAAAAATGGAGCTGCATGTGAAAGCCAAGGAAAAACTGAGCCATGCAAATCAATTGTTTAAAGCATCATATGCAACTGAGATCATGTAAATGTGTCACCAAAACTAATGCCAATGATCCCAATCATCCTGTCAAAACCTCGTCATATATAAATCCAAAAACCTACAACTGCATATCAGAATACCAACCAATGAAACAAACTAAATGTGAATAAACCAATCTACATATCATCACATATAGCTTTATATCAGGGAACCACTTTTGACATCAAGGACAAACCAAAAAAATTGAGAGCCAAGAAAAATATATCAAGTTAAATTATACATCAAACTCAATCTTAATAATACATAATTATGTGTTTCTATTACGGAAATAGTCAGTCTATTCATAAAATCAAAAATATTCATAAACTAATGTTCTTGCATATGTGATGAATCAAAAATATTAACCCCCTTACTTGTCATGCTATTTCCCTAAACCCTAAACCGATGTCTTAAGGGGTTCTAATTTATTAAATTTATTAAGGGGATCAAAGAAGTTCTAAAAAATTGGTGAAGTTTCCCAAGACAACCAAATTTGACAATAATTTAAGATCTTGCAAGATTATAATATGAATGATATTTATTGAGAGGTTGGTTAGTTGAAACCAGAGCTATCTCAATCAACTGTTCTACAAGAAAATATTTTTCACTAACTTGCAAGTCCATTATTCCAAAGGCCACCCAAACTTCACCCTAAACCCTAAACCCTAAATCCTAAACCCTAAACTATAAACCCTAAACCCTAAAACATTCATTTTTCCTAAGACCTTAAAATGAAATTTGGTTGCCTTGGGAAACTCTACTAAATTTTATTCACTTAAGCGATTACATTTTTTCCTAGGACCTTACTACATAGATCCCCTCAAGCCATCATGTTACTCTAAACACTAAACTCTAAAATCTAAACCCTAGTCCCTAAAGACGTCATTTTGTCCTAGGACCTTAATGAAATTTGGTTGCCTTAGGAAAATTCACCAAATTTTATTCACTTAAGCCATGTCATTTTTTCCTAGGACCTTACTACATAGATCCCCTTAAGCCATTCTATCACCCTAAACCATAAACGAATGTCTTAAGGGGTTCTAATAATATATTTCTTAAGGGGGTCAAAGAAGTTCTCAAAATTTGGTGAGGTTGCCCAAGGCAACCAAATTTAACAATAATAAGATCTTGCAAGATTATAATATGAATGAAATTTTATGAGAGGTTGGTCAGTTGAAACAAGATCTATCTCAATCAGTCGTTTCACAAGAAAATGTTGTTCACTAACTTGCAAGTCCATTATTCCAAGGGACACCCAAACTTCACCCTAAACCCTAAACCCTAAAGCATTCATTTTTTACTAGGACCTTAAAATGGAATTTGGTTACCTTAGGCAACTCCACCAAATTTTATTCCCTTAAGATATGTCATTTTGTATTAGGACCTTACTACATAGACCCTAATCCCTAAAGGCGTCATTTTGTCCTAGGACCTTAATGAAATTTGGTTGCCTTGGGCAACTTCACCAAATTTTATTCACTTAAGCCATGCCATTTTATCCTATGACCTTACTACATAGATCCCCTTAATCCATCCTATTACCCTAAACCCTAAATCATTCATTTTGTCCTAGGACCTTAATGAAATTTGGTTGCCTTCGGCAACTTCACCAAATTTTATTCCCTTAAGCCATGTCATTTTTTATACATAGATCCCCTTAAGCCCTCCTATATTAATACATAGATCCCCTTAAGCCATCCTGTATTAATATTTAATTATTTTTTCATTCAAGTAACGTGCCTTAAACATAATTGAGGCTTACAAAATTTTATCATTTGTATTCAATTAGGCCATTTATATTGAATGGTTTAAGGTTATTTCCTAAACATGTATCTTACATTTTGAAATTACAAATCTAATGTAGGTTCACTTATATCTTAGATATCACATGGATCAATTCAATAATATCTGTAATCCACCTCCATGCCCTCCATCGCCACCACCTATACCTCCACCTCCACCCACTCCACCTCATAACCCCCCACCTCCACCACCTAAAACCGATGGTGCTCGATTGCAAGCACAGATCAAGGTCGATGTTAGAACCATTCAAGATCAAATCAACATTATTCAAAATAAATAATGTATCCCACCACCTTTGAGGATGTTTGTATCTAGGATGAAAAATGTTGTTGATGTTGTTAGGGTTGTGGAAGGGGTTGTAGATGAGCATTGAGGATGGCTAGAGGAGAGGAGAAAGTCTAATTCTGAAAAGGAAAAAACAAAGAAATGAAGAGATGTAGTAGAGAGCCGCAACACTTTATAAATTAAGAAAATGATCTTATAGTATGAATTTATTAATTTGGTTCAATGGATATTTTGTGTGATGTGATGGATATTTTGTGTGATGGATGGATATTTTGTGTGGTGGATATTTTGAGTGATGGATGGATATTTTTAGTGATGAATTTATGAATTTGGTTGGATGGATATTTTTAGTGATGAATTTATGAATTTGGTTGGATGGATATTTTTTAGTGATGAATTTATGAATTTGGTTGTATGGATATTTTTTAGTGTTGAATTTATGAATAAAATAACTTATAATGATGAATTTATAATAGTACATGCATATTTTATGACTATCTACTACATAATGATTTATCCTATTGGAAAAATGTAATTTATATATGTGTTAGACATAAATGAGCTTTTTATGAATTTTTTAAGTTTATTTTTTAGTATGTGCATGTATTAAAATTACAGAGTTCTAGATCTTAAATTTTGAAATTTGTATGTACACATAGTTTAGTTGAATGATGCATGCTTGCATTATGTATTGTATTTTTTATTTTAAATGTATGTACATCTTAAATTTTGAAATTTGTATGCAATGTGCTCAAGTTCAATTAATGTATGTATTTGTATGTATATGTATGCACATCCTATTTAAACAAATTTGCATGTACATTTAAAATTTAACTATTTCTTCTAATTTTGTAAGTTTGTATGTTAATTTTATATAATTCAATGCAGGTGAACACTTATATACATATCATGGATAAATTTGATATTGATGATATCATCAATCCACTACCTCAGCAACCTCCACCTCCCCCTCCACCCCCTCCACATCATATCCCACCTCCACCACCCACTAGATCAGATGAGGTTCGCTTGCGAGCACGTATCAATGAACATGTGACATCCATTCAAAACTAAATCAATGCTATACAAAATGAAGCATTGATTGCACCACATGTGAGATGTTTTGCATCTATGATGCAAAACATTGTCAATGTCATTAGGACTATCGATTCTGACTTAGATAGGCATCGACGAGATAGAGAGGAGATGAGACAATTTTATGCAGATGGTCTCTCATATAAGCAAATTTTAGACCTAAAAATAACAAAATTCCATCTAGCCCCTTATTTTATCGACCCTAATACTCAAAATCCCATTCCTGCCACTAAATCTAGAACATCCATGAGGTGGTGTATAAATCCACAGATGACTGCACATTTTTGGGATTGATGGTATATGGTATTTGACAGTCCACCACATGCTAATCGAGAGGTCCCATTACATTTTTTGAGGAAACTATATGTAGAGTTTGTTTTGGGGAAAAAGCCCAATTCTTTTGATTTTAAATCATTTCAGGGTGTTGGTGGCGGCATGCCACAATAGAGGTTAGGGGCAAGGGTTGATCCCCAATGCCCCGTGTTGCATAACCCCTTATTTCTCCTCTTGGTTCTTCCATTCCCGCACCTGTGTATCAACGTGCAGTTGTATCGACATTAGGATCCTTGAGTATGCTTGCAGTAGACCTTGATCAACATGCTTCTGCGATAGTGGCTAGGGAGCATAAAGACCACAATGATGGAGGAGCGAACTTCTATGGAGTTGGTCCTAGTACCACTCAATGAGTGTCGACACCACATGTTTGTACTAGTTACCATTAGCTATGCTATGGACCAGATTGAGTCATACCTAGTTTAGGTGGATGTGGAGATTCTAGTGGATCATCTAGTCACCTCAATTCATCCATAGAATTTCTTACTGCAAACCATCACCCTGAGGATAGTGTGACACAGGTAAAAATATGCATCTACATGTTGAATTTATAAGAAGTTTAATGAACATATATATCAAAAAAAAATTACAATACATTTTAACAGTCAAACTATTTGGTGTATAGATGACACTAACGATGGGGAAATCATCTACACCACGAGTACATATGTTGACACCAGTCCTAGTTGACAACCCTTATGGGGTATTTTGATTTCAATTTTTTAAATTATATATGAAATAATTTTTAATTTTACTTTTAAATTTATAATTCAATCATGAACATATGTTTTAAATATTTATGTTGGTTCAGGGGAGTCAAACGACTTTCATGTCGATTCCACCTGAGGGGTTGTTGAGCACTCCTCCACTATTGAGCATTGCAGATTAGTGGTGAGTACATTTATATTGTAAATTATTTAACTTACATTACTATAGTTACAATTATGAATTTTGAATTCACTATATATCAAATGTGCATGTACACTTGTAAATATTAAAAGCGTTAAATGTCTATATGTATTTCTAGGTTGATACGACAATGAGAATGGGCATCAGACAAATATTAGATGTTGTGGCTACTCGTGAGGCCTCTAAATTTCAAGTTGTTTACAAACATTTCTACACAAAATGTGCAAACTTGAATATATATATATTAACCTAATTCAAGTATACTTGATTTAAATTTGATCTTGTAGGACTTTGTTAGTGCAACTTTCTGCCTTGACTCAGTCATAGTTACACCTCCAGGAGGACTTGCAGAGCAGGCTCTAGATATCATGGTAATTTAAATTTTTGATTATATTTAAAGTCAATTACAAATTACATTGTGAATAGCTTTAATTAGATTTAAAATTGAATAACATTAATTTTCTTTTATAGCATGAGACACATCCTGTAGCTGAGCATGTACAACAAGTCCTAGAATAGAGGGTGCACAACCTCATATGGTACAATTTAAATATGATAAATTATAAATTAAATCATTTTTAGTTGTAGTCTTTCATCTTATTTCAACTTTCTTTCTCTTATATATATAAGTTGATTCAAAACATTTAGAGGTTGTTCCAGGTTCACCAGAGCATCCAAACCTAGATACCATGGTAATTTAATTTTATAATGAATTATAAATTAAATTGTCATTAAATCATTTTTAATCGTCTTACATCTAATTTCATCTTTCTCTTGTACAGAGTGGTCGAGATCATCCACGTAGTCCGCATGGTGTGAAGAGGTCTCTTGATTATAGAAACGATATGAGTTAGACATGATTTCATGGGTTGTATTTGATTATTTCATGGACTACATATTTGGTTTCTCATGGAATTAATATGTTGTTTTGTGGACTTTATTTCATGGTTTGTACTCTTATGGACTTAATATATATTGGTTTCATGGACTTAATATTTTGTTTCATGGAATTTATTTATTGGCTTGTACTCTTATGGACTTAATACATATTGGTTTCATGGACTTAATAATTAGTGATAATTAGTCAATGTTTGAACTTATTTAATTCATGTCCTAAAAGGATGTCTTAAGGGGTCATAATACACAGGTTATCTAATAAAATAAGAAAATAAATCATAATCTACAAACTTGAAAGCAATCTATTTATATACCACAAAAGGTGAAATTTTAAGAAATAAACAATACCATACAAGATTAGAGAACAAAAGAATTAATAAATTCTATAAACTAGACATAAATACCAATCAAAATGCAATAATTTTTCCCAAAAAACTTGTTCTATAAGTATACACCATGTTTCCTAGTTCTTTTACAACATAAAATTAAAGAACAATCATACAACTTAACTATCCAAAAATAGGCTAAAGTTTTGAATTTAAATCATGTACTCTCGTATTTACAAATCATGCAAAGTGCTAGAGAAAACTTAACAGAAAAGTCCTCTTGACCTCATGTTCCACAAAAAACACTAATTTATAAGTTGTCAAAACAAATAATAGCATCCAACAAAAATACTATAGCCTTCTTCCTCGGTGGCCACCCTTTCTTCTGGTACTATCTATTGGAATGGGAGTCACATCCTCTATCAAAAGAAACAAGTAAGTTAATCTACAAGTTTCCATGTAATTGGAAACATCCTAAACAAAATGATTTCAAAATACAAATCGAATAATAGCAAACATCTTCACCTATGGATGTCTTAAGGGGATGAAATTCTTAAGGGGTCCAAAAAGGATGTCTTAATGGGTCCTAATACGATGTCTTAAGGGGATCAAAGAAGAGTATAATTAAGTACAAATATTAAGTGATATAAACAAGTATTGGACTTTAGGGTGACTCATCATAAAAAATGATATAATTAAGTATAATATTTAGGATATGTCCTAATACGACATCTCAAGGGGATCAAATAAGAGTATAATAAGTATAAATATTAAGTGATATACAAAAGTATTATACTTTAGGGTGACTCATCATAACAAATGATATAATTAAGTATAATATTTAGGATATGGCCTAATACGATGTCTTAAGGGGATGTCTTAAGGGGTCCTAATATGACGTCTGAAGGGGATCAAATAAGAGTATAATTAAGTATAAATATTAAGTGATATAAACAAGTATTATACTTTAGGGTGACTCATCATAACAAATGATATAATTAAGTATAATATTTAGGATATCTCCTAATATGTCTTAAGAGGATGTCTTAACGGGTCCTAATACGACGTCTTAACGGGATCAAATAAGAGTATAATTAATTATAAATATTAAGTGATATAAACAAGTATTATACTTTAGGGCGACTCGTCATAACAAATGATATAATTAAGTATAATATTTAGGATATGTCCTAATATGATGTCTTAAGGGGATGTCTTAAGGGGTCCTAATATGGCGTCTGAAGGGGATCAAATAAGAGTATAATTAAGTATAAATATTAAGTGATATAAACAATTATTATACTTTAGGGTGACTCATCATAACAAATGATATAATTAAGTATAATATTTAGGATATTTCCTAATACGACGTCTTAAGGGGATGTCTTAATGGGTCCTAATATGAAATCTTAAGGGGATCAAAGAAGTAATCGCAATTGATATGATTGATTTAACAATAATTTATACATGATATTTAGTGATTATACAATCAAATATAAAGTTTCAAAGTAGGAAAACATGCACATTTAACAAAAAAAAAATATAGAATATTGATTTTGATACATAAAAGTACATAGAGTATAATTGTTTATGTACATGTATTTGTAATTTATACAAAATGTTTAATTGTGTAAGTATGTATGTACATATATGTCAACTCAAAACAATGTTTACAAATTTTTTCTATGCCATCTCAAGAACATCTGAAACTTGTGTCTGAAATGTAGTAGGTCTTCACGCCACTTGATATCAAAAAGGTACAAACAATATCAATGAAATCATCAAAACATACATATTTTAATTTATATAAAACTATCTATATGTACACAACTCAAGTACCTGTATTTAAAAGTATTCCACACATGTGTGTAGGTTGAATCTGCATCATCTCCTTTTTGTTTCAAACTATGAGATCAATGTGATGATGGCTTAAGGATACAAAAAAGGATAATAAATCAATTTTAACTATTAATGTACAAGAAATATCAATATATAATCAAAATATGTATTTACGTATAATTTAACTAATAATTACCTATTTTTACCAAGTATTCCATGTTGTCTAGGTTGAATCTGCATGGACTCTCCTTTTTGTGATGATGGCTTAAGGATCTATAAAAGGACAATTTAAATAAATTTCAACTAATAACACAATTGAGCAATATGAAAACACGTATTTAATCTATTTAAAAGGACAATATAAAACTAAAACTATATTTACCTATATTTACTTATTCCATTGTACCATCTGCATCCTCTCTTTTTTGCAACGCATCTATGATTGACTCATGCTCTTCCATAGAAATTGTCCATAGCACTTTATTTGTAGGTCTTCCACGATACCAATCTAGTATTATATTTGTTGCCACCACCAAATATGAATAGTGTATAATCTTTTTATGTGTTTCATAATCTTTGAATGCAGGAAGACCATTCTTCCTTATCAGGTATTTTTCATAGCCAAGTGCCAAAAACCACCATCGATCCTATTGGAAAACATAAAAACCATCATCAAATAAGTTCTCAAAATTTTATTAAGGGGATCATCATACATGTTGGATAATGATAGCCATCATCATCTTCTCGATGTGCTATTAACTTATGTTTAGTCTCCACACAATGATCCAACTGTAGACACAGAAAATATACAGATTGATCCTATACACTTAATCATGATTTTACTAACACCAGTTCATCCTGAATCATCTCCTCTGCTAGTCATTTAATTAAATAATCTTTATTTAATTAAATTCATCATATTTCATCTCTTAATTAAATAAATCAAATTTATCTGATTAAGCCATCATCTTCTATTAATTAAATAAATCATTTTGTTTAGTTAATCCTATAGCCCCTCTTTTAATTAAATAATTCATTTTATTTAATTAATCTCTAAAGTCATCTCATTTAAATTAAATAAATTTATATTTATTTGATTTAAAACTAACACCATTTTGTTTAATTAAATAAATTAAACTTTATTTAATTAAGTCTAAATTCATATTTCTCTCAACTTTGATTTAAATCAATCCAAAAATATAAATCAAATTGTCACATCAACTAATCTACTTTTAAATTAATCAAATCCTAATTAATCTTAATATTAATCCCTCAAATCCTCTAGCTTTTGCGACTTTCACAAGTAAATCATTTTAGTTGATTTATTAAATCTCCTATTTTCTCTCAACATGGCATCAAAGAAGGAATATGCTTCAAATTCAAAAATCTCTCCAAAAGGGTGTGTACATCCAACAAGGCATTAAAAGCCTCTTACATGTCCTTTGCCTTGGGCCAAGTGGCATTAACTCCATTTCTTTCTCCCTCCAACTTATAATTTCATCAATTTCAAATGTCCACCTAATAGCATTTATGTGCACATTCATCAAAATGTGCTCCACCTTTGTCCACTCACATGTTGACAAGTGGCATTTTGCTATTGGTTGGTCTTTTGTCCCACATTCATCCCTTTTTCCTCTTTCTCCATCATTCTCTTCTATAAATAGAAGACTCTCATTTGGATTTTGGATCCACAATCTGAGGCATTTAGAGACACAACTTCATGCAACATTACTATTTTCAAGTTTTGAGAAATCTCCATCTATCTTTATCCATTTTTATCCATTTTTCATATTGTCATAGCTAGGTTATGGAGAAACTTCACCAAGGAGAATCAAACCTTCACCATTGATCATCAAGCTTGCAAGGAATCGGGAAAGCACCATTTTCCACATCAAAATGACACCAATTCCCCCATGGGATTGAGAGTTTGATCATTTAAATAGGATTTAATAGTTTTTTTTATTGTGTTCTCCATATTATTTCTTGTTTTCATGTTTCAAATGGATTTCATGGGGAATGTTTCTAACTTGCATATTGGACTAATTGTGTGTTTTTTCTTTGTGTTTGTGCAGGTCTAGGATCACCATTCACACCAACCAATATTTTGTTTCCTCTTCATTCCCCTCAGGTGCAACAACAACATACACATGTCTTGCAAACAAAATTTGATTTAATAACTTGCGAGTATCCATATAAATAATTTAGTATTACAAAATAACTTAATAAAGTGAAATAAATTGAATTAAATTACCTTCTTGTACAAGGTCTAGAACACAATCATAGTCTTCAGATGCAAACACTTGATCATTATCTTCAATAGTTGTTTCATATTGATCATGTGCTTGTGCAAGTGTCAATGATCTTTTCTCCCACTCTTGAACCCATTTATATTTTCACATGCTTCCCAATCTCTTGAGATACAAAACTGAAAAAAACATGCAAGCTCCCTTGTCCAAATAGTCCATGTGCTTGTTGTCGAACTCTTAAATGAATGCCATTTACTAGATCCACTGATTATCTCATAGTCAAGTCTAGGTAGAATTTTCTCTTCTTCAACCAACCAAAAGAATTGAAAAACTGTAGAGCACTCACTAAAACCAAGTGTAGATAATATTTTACTGCACCAATCCAAAATCCCATGTGCATATTTAAATTTTACTACATCCTCAAATTTTGATTGTTCCCTAGCAAGAATTCTTTTGAAACACGCACCAGCTCCATCATGTTCTCCTCTACCATGCCTAGCTTAAAAAAAACTCCATATATGTTGGGCATTAAGTTCCTTGTGAACTCTACTTAACCAATAGAACATTCAAGCATTATGGAATTGCCCCATACAATTATCTGACCATATGAGGTGTTATATCATCTGGATTCCTCTTTCTCTTAAATTTCTATAAGATATATTGAAACAGTATTGAACAGACTCTGACGAGTGTAAGTATGTAGTCCTTATTATAAGCTTCCCAAAAAGTATAAATTTAATTTGATTATATATATTTAATTTTATTTCTTGTGAATGTAGGTTTTTCATCGAAAATCAAGCTCTATATTCTTCACATGTGGAAAAATAGAATATTATAAATAAAAAAATCTAAAAAATATCTATGCACTAGATATTGATGTCCTTGATCCAACAAAAAGATAAAATTGAATTTTGATACATACAAAAAAATTATGTTTTAGCAAGTAAATCATGTCTAAATTATAACTGGTTTGACTTTGAAACTTGATTAACAAAAAAATATTCAATAAAATGCTATGAAACTAATTCCATGTACTAGATATTGTAGTTACAAATCTAAATTCGAAAACATTAGAATTTTATCCTTTATTGAAAAAAAGTTGTGTTAGCCAGTAACATCACTCTTTAAAAATGGTGTTTACTATTAAAAACTAGTTTTCGAAGGAGATGGAAAAATAAGTGTAATCTGATTCCAAAAATTTTGAAAAAAATATATTTAGAATCTATAGACAAATTTTCACAGATCACTAGTTTGCATCATCTTCAAATTCCTCATGGTTTATCCACTATAGGTTCCCGAAAGTGAAGATTTAGTTAAAAAAATTCAGTGCAATGTCCAGTTTGGCCAAAAATTGTAAACCAGTATTGTGGGATCACCCTAACTATAGCAGTTGTTATAGCTCTTCTTGCTGCATTTTTATCTTTATATTGACTATTTTTTGCAATAGATTGAATGGTATTAGCAACAATAGACATAGCATGTTTTAATGATTGATCTTTTCTTCTTGGTTTAACAAAAAAGCCTAACTTTTTCATTACTTTTTTCATTTTTTGCATTATTATCAATTGCATCATTAGTTGACATTGAAATGCAAGTTTTTTACGATAAAAAAAATTATATTCTATTCGCATGTGTTCTTATTTTCCTCAAAGAAATCTTACCAGGAAGATTATCCAAAACATCGCTTTCAATTTTTTTTTTTTAAATATTTTCATTAAATTCAACATCACATCCTAGATTTTCATTTTCATCAATAAAACGGTTATCATTTTCATTTTCAAAAACATTTAAATGATTTTCATTTTCATTTTCTAATTTATTTTCAACAAATTCTAAAAAAAAATCATCTCTCTGAATATTATCAATGTCAACATCATTAAGTACAACATCTTGTAAAACTTCTACAAACAAATTTTTCATTTCACTAAAATGTGGATTTGAAGATGTACCTAGATTTGTGCTTATTGAAACATTCTCCATAGCATTGAAAGAGGGATTTGAAGACATACTAGGACTTGTTTGTATTTAATCATATTATTTTCCAAATTGACTTCTTGCAAATTAGCTTCGTCTACAACCATGGTCTCCTCAATGTTTTTATCTTCAATAGTTATGGAATTGGATGCTTCAGCATTATTCATTGATCGAATACTCATTCTTCTATCTCTTTTCCTTTTTGTTTCTTTATATTTCTTTGCTTGAATTTCTTCAGGATTCAATGTCTTCCTATCTTTCCTCTAATTACGATCTTGTGATCCCGTGATTATAAAATTCTCAAGCACAAATGAATCTCAATAGTGAAAGCCTTCCAAAAATTCAATCCAAATTGCAAGTTAAAGACCTACATAAAGACAAAAGTCTTCCTCTTTTATTCCTCCAAATGAGTAGAAAACTAACACAATTCCACTTAAAAAACTGTTTACATGATGCCTCATTTCAAAAATTCAATCCAAATTGCAAGTTGAAGACCTATAAAGACAAAAAAATCCTCTTTTGTTCCTCCAAATGAGTAGAAAACTAACACGATTCCACTTAAAAAATTGTTTGCATGATGCCTCCTTTGAAAAATTCAATACAAAATGCAATTTGAAGACTTGTAAAGAAAAAATTTGATAGAAAATAGTCAATTTGCCACAATCGGCCATACATGTGAAGTTGCAGACTTCACAGTAAAATTTTCCTAGTAATTTTTCTTTTTAAATGGTAAAAAGAGAAATGGGATCCCATTCAGTAAAATGAGATCTTGTATTATAATTAGGATCCTATTTATAAAAATGGATCTTGTTTCCCTATCAATGGTCTGAACATTTAATATTGGGAAACAAGATCCCAATTTACAAAACGAGATCCCATTTATAAAAATTTGAACTCTCCCTTGCTTTGTGGTCGGGTTTTTGGCTTGTATTCTGGTTCAGGAAAAGCATTGGGGATCCATACCTAGGCCTTCAACCTAGTTTGCCTTGCAAGTTGAAGGTCCTAACAATGTCACAAACAAATAGTGACTATGGACATATGGCTGGTGACATTTTTTGCAGAATTTTTTGACGAAATTAAAACCCATTATAGATGAGATAGTGCAGATTCCAAATATGTAAAAAAATTTACAATTGGATTATTTTTTCTATTTTTTAATTAATTTCTGATGAAAGTGGTCCATAAACTTAAAATATCAAGTTTTTTACTATTTTAATAACTTTTTATTAGAATATTTTTTTGTAAAACGAATTGCACAAAAACATACTTTAGACAATTCTTTTCAATTTAAAAAAAAATAAAAAAATGATAAGTTTAGGTCATCTTATGCATGACATACATGATAATTTTTCAAAACGAAAAATATGGCTGATAAAAATTTAACAAAAAAAATATGCAATAAAAAATTACAAAAAACTATCAAAAACGTGCTTCAGTGAGTTACAAATCTTTTCCCAAAAGGATTTAGAAAAATACGATAATTTAGGTCAAAATATGGATGGTGTACATGTGCATCGTATGGTAAAAAAAAAGTGACTTTTAAACAATGGTTTTTAGAAACGCCTATTGAAAATCAATTTGTAGCATCTAGGTATTGAAATAAATTACATATTTGGAAACTAGTCTTCGAGTACTACATTTTATGACTAGTGAATTTTTTGA
Organism: Sequoiadendron giganteum; assembly: GCA_007115665.2. Taxonomy (NCBI): domain Eukaryota; kingdom Viridiplantae; phylum Streptophyta; class Pinopsida; order Cupressales; family Cupressaceae; genus Sequoiadendron; species Sequoiadendron giganteum. Next base: position 327,329,688 of record CM021104.1, read on the forward strand.
ATATTCCATTTATAAGTGCTTCAAATTTAAAGGTCAAATGTGTCAAATTCTGAAAATCAAGGAAAACACTTCCACTTTTTAGCCAAAAAGTGGACTCAACTTCTTGCCAGCACCCACTAATGATGTTTTGTAGGAGCGTAACATACATGATCCACCTAGATCTTCAAGAGAATTCATATCAAGCATTTTATGTGAAAGAGTAGATGGCCAATTATTCTACAAGATCGTATGCTTGTATGGCACATGTGATCAATGTGGTAGCTTGCAACATTTTCCAATTTGTGAACACATGGAAAGTATAAATGCAAGTGGAAATGAACTAGTAGAGTTTGGAAAATATGGCATTGGCTTATAGTATAAAAGATGGTAAAGAAGCAAAAAATGTGTGAATTGGTTAGTGAAAATATTTCGGTGTATTAGTTTATGTCTATTTTTTTAGAGACTATAGTGTATGAGTATGTAAGACATACCCTAAGAGTTCAATGGTTGGAATTTCAATTTAAGTTAAATGCAAGGAAATGTTTCCACTTGATACCATTGTTTAAGTTGTTGAATTTGCAAAGAACTACACTCTACATCCATAGAATGAGGTGCAATCATAGTATTAGAACTCCACACATGTTGCTATATTTGTGCATATAGCATTCACTCATGTGGGTGACAATATAGAGGATGATAGAAAATATTAAGCGAGTATCAATTTATATTAGTGATGATCACACATTCTACAAAGTTCGTGCAAGGTTAATTTTAAATATTATACCATGATTTATCTAGAAGGGGCATATCATTCAGTTAGCATATCATATGTTCAAATAATTGTGCATCACATTTTCTTTTTTCTTTTAGACTACATGTAACACCCCCCCCCCCCAGTTTTGCTTTTTGGACTGGACAGTGTGTCATTGTTTTGCTTTGATTTATGTTCTGGATATTCAGATACTTTATCTTGTGTGTGTTTTTGATCGCCATTTATTGAGCGATAGACTATTTGATGTGATGTGGTTTATCTAATGATTTGTTTTACATATTTTAGTGGTGTATGGAAGTTAGTAGATATAACATGAGATTTTAATATGAAATTATTGAGTAAGATGTAAATGTCAGTTTTGACGAGTGTATTGGTGAAGGGGACATGTTCACATCACTCACTTGCGAGCGCCATGCGATTCTATGATTTCCTCTTCACAGTGTGTATTTTATGTTGTTTATATTATATGATATTGGTTACTATGTTTTCAGGTTTGCAGGTACATGACATCGACTCCACCTAGTTTCACTCGTTTGAGCGTGTCAATCCAATGGTTAAGTTGAACGGGAGATAGTAGCTAGATAACTTGTGTCAAGTCTACACCCTAGCCATAGTGTGTCGTCAGTCGTGTGTGTCGAGTTGTTGATTGCCTTGCTTTAATCTTATTTAATTCTGAAGGGATTCTTGATTTGGAAATAAATATTTAGAATTATTGCATTAAATTATGTTGATAGTTATTTAATTAAAATTATACATTGTTGATAGAAGTTATTCTTTAAATTAATTAATTAAATTTAATCCCAAAAGGGTTGAATTTATTTATTAAATAATTGAAATTAATTAATTAAGTTTTATGTGGATTAAATTAAATAAAATCAAAAATTGAAATTTAATTGAAATTGAATTTTAAAAGGAAAGTTAGCTTTCAAAATATTGGAGTTAATATAATATTTTAAATTTTATATTGCATGCAAATTAGATTTGGTTGTTGAAGATATTTTCAATTATGCCAACATGTGAAAGTTTAATTAATTGGAAGAGTTTGTTGCAAATTCATTCACGGAGAGAATTTTGAAGAGGAAAAAAGCTTCTTCAGGTGTGAGAGGATATTTTTGGGAAAAATTGCACAGAGGATGGTTTGAAGAAATTTTTGGCTGTAGAATTGATTTGGGAAAATTCTGTTGAAGTTTGGTTGTGCTTGCTTGGATTTATTGCATGGTTGAAGAGAAATTGAGAGATCTTTGGAGGAGGCTCTGCATCAAAAATCTTCTTTTCCTGTAGCTTCTACACCAAGTTTTATTCTGTGGTTTATTGTTCTTGAATTTTTTAAATTAAATTGGTAGTGATTAAGAATTGCTTGTTAAATTCATTTAGGAATAGAGATTACTATTTGAGAATAGAAATTAATTATTTAGATTTTGGAAGTTTTGTTTTTCCTGTAAAAATTCTTCAGGGAGATTGATAAAACTTTTGTAGAATTTAATTCATTTGAGGAAATTGTTAATTTTGGTTGTCAAATCAAACTTAGAGGTTGAACAACAAATTTAGATTGTTTTAGAAGATTTAATTCACTGTAGAAAATAAATTTGTTTCTAAAACCTCTGTAGAAATTGCGGTGGAGAAAACTAGAGGATTTGAAAGCTTCTGGGAGTAACTTAGTTTCCTTTATAGTTTTATTGTTCTTTTATTGTTTTAAAATTCAAGAAAATGAATTAAAAGAATCAGTGTTGAAACTCTGTGAAATTTGTTGTTCTCTGGAAAATTTTACAATTTCACCTGTAGGTGAAAGTTTTGACAAAAATTTCCCCAATTTATCTTTGATGTTGAAATTTTTATTTATATATATATCTTTTATATATATATGTGTGTGAATGCTCATATATATATAATATATTTTTACAAATATATATTTTACTGGTTTAAATTCCATTTACGTCGTCTGTACGGCGAATGGTGGAGGAAATCCGTAGTAAACATTTTGTGTATTTGCAGGGGTTTCTAGGGCATGAATGGGAGGCGTCGTTGCCATTGGCAACGCCCTCCACACAGTGTGGAGGGAGCGCTGCCAAGGGCAGCGCCGCCCCTCACTACATGCGGCCACCCAAGGGTTTGGGGTTCGTCTATGCTAAACATTGGGTCCTTGTGTTAACAATGAACCCGCAAATTGATAAATTCAATTTCTTTGCTCTGTTGGTTATTTCGATGCATGTTTTGGGGTTTTGTTTTTCTTGTTATATATTTCGGGTTTATTATAATTTATAAATTAGAAACTTATGGTATATGTAATTTTATTCAAAATTGTATATATATTAGTATATATACATACTATGTAAGTATTGTATAAATATATATATATATATATATATATATATATATATATATATATTGGAAAATTGATAATAATGTGTATTTTATTTTGAATTAAACAATTTGGTATTTTGTAAATAATAGAAGATATATTTAATGTATGTACATATTTTGTTTATATATATAGTTAAATATATATTAATATATATTTAATGTATATATATCATGAGCATGTATATTTAAATATATATTTAAATATTTTGTCCTATTTTAATTGGATGCATGCAATTTAGTATTGCATGGAGATTTTAAAAGATAAGATTTGAATGCATGGTCAAATAGATATGGCAAAAGATATTTTAAATTGAAGATAATACATGTTTTAAATAGAAAATTGAAAGAGATATAGGTTTTGGATAGAAAATTGAAAAGATTATTTGCAATAGTTTTATGTTGTAATAAAAGTAAATTAAGGAATTGTTTATATTGATGAGGCAATTAATTATTTTTATTTATTTATTTCTATTAGAGCAATTAAATCATTGTGATGGAATATGAAAGAGATATGGATTTAGTATATCCAAAAATAGTAATTTCCTCGTGATTGCCTTTTAGATTTATTTTCCTCGTATTTCGCAAAGGGATGTGAGTTTAAATTGTTTAAGATTCCCTACTATGAAAATGGAAAAGAGGTATATGATTATTTGAGTTAACCCTGTTATCGTGCTTTGACTTTGTCATTGTTACCTATTTATTGAGAATGGATTTAGGAAATCCAAATATTAGAGTTGATTAATGACTTGAATGCTTTTGTAGCTATTTCGTCAAGTTATGTTTTGGGAAATGGGATTAAGTGATAGTCCAAATTTGTAAGTCTTCCAGAGGATCTTAGAGTATGAGGGTTGTTGATTCTTTATGTCAACCAGATGTTTTCCCTTGGGTAGTGCATGGTGTATCCTATGTATTTACCTGGTTTCCACGAACGGGGATGTTTTGTACCTCCTTTGGAAGGAGTGAACTATGTGTTTTGTTGCCTCCAAGATGTTTGGAGTGAGTTTCATTATTTGTCCTCCTTGAGATGGAGTGGTGTTGATACCTAGGATGTATGCACATGTGAGTCCCTTGGGGATTAGTTTGTTTGTGTGTTGTCAAATAGAAGAGTGGCTTCCATTAAGGGCCAGAGCCCGTAAGAGGTAAGATTTGGGTAACCTTTGGAAGTAGTTTAATCAAGTGATAACTAAAATTGTAATGAAAATTTGGGGAGTACTACACACTAAAAAGATAAGTTCTAGCCTCTCTCATAGTCGCAAGTGCTAGTTAAGGCTTGGAGTGAGTGGGAAGGCCTGAAATGGCAAGGTCATTTATCTTGTCAGTACGAGAGGTATTTGATTCCGCACTAGTAAGTATGAGGGTCGAGGGTCAGTAGAGGCCACTAGGAACACCGGAGCCTATGAAGATCCACTGAGGGTAACTTATTATGAGTTGTGCGATGACACTATGTCTAGGACAACAATTGGTATTTGTTTTATGTGTATGGTTATCTAAACATACTTGATTTATTTTATGTCTAGAATCAATGTGACCTATGTCAGTGATGTGAGAGTTGTACTTGTGTTGTACTTGTGTTTGGTTGTGTTAGTATGAGTCTGCCTATGGTTAGAGGTTGTTGGTCTTTGTTCATGTTACGTTGTTACTATCTCCTAGAATGGGGGGTGGGCCTTCGGGTACCACTTGGTTGGGTGGAACATGCACCATACACCGTTGGGTCCCCATTTATCTTCAATACTTGGGGGCGAGACATCTAGCTGGACAACTCGCGGTTCTTATGTTTAATTCATGCAATGTTATATTTCATTTTGTATAAGTTATTTTATCCCTCTTATGTTTATGAGGTGGAATTCTGTAATTGTAACACTTATGTACTAATGCCTGATTCTGGGAATGAGTGATGTAACTATTTGATTAAAATTATTATGAAATTGTATCTTGGATGTTTATCTTATTATGTTATGTTGTATGATGCTTATTTCATAAAGTTATTAAATGCTATGGTTTTGTAAGTGAATGTGTATGTTAATTACACTGTAAAAAAAAAAAAATGGTTCGCTTAAGTCATTAATTACAATTTCCTTTAGGGTTACTTGGTGGGGCATTACACTACAGGAATCAATCAGGTATCTGTCCCCCTAGAAACTGCAGTGCACCTAGTAAAAAAATTTCATGTGACTGGTGATGCTAGCATGAAACACCCTCTAGTACCATGGGAATGGTGGGGAGAATAGACTTTGTGACCTCTTTCCTGCAACAAGATGCTTTAGCCAATCAAACTAGGCCCACCACCACAATTGTGCATCACAATTCAAGAACTTGTTGATATTTTATTAGTTGATTAGGATGTATAATATTACATATGTTCAACATAGGTGGAATTTTTGTGAGGCCGGGAATGGAAATGGGGAGCATGATGGTGCAAGAGAATATATTAAAAGAGCCTTATCACAAGAAGATTTGAAGTACAAAGACAATGCAAATTTGACATATACAAAATCTATCATCAAATGGTGTAACACTACAATGGGTTCAGGTAATGAAAGTAACTTTATAGTTCATAGATTTTTTTGGTTTGTAGATGATACTAAAATTATTAAATATGAGGATTTTTTTACATTGATAAGATTGAGTTAGCTACACTCTTTTAGAAGCTCTAATGCAGGTTCATGGAGTATTCATACACAAAAGATAGTATGCTTGTTCTTCATGTGCAGATCAGGCTTGGAATGAGTGTGATTCAAAGGACTGGGTTGATGAGTGGTGTAAAAGAAGTCTAAGCCCACTTGAGACATATTAACTCTTGCTGGCACTACAAATCAAATATATAGAATCATCAATTGACTTCGATCATATATAAGTTCTAGTTAAACTAGGTAATATATCTAGATGCATAGTTTAAGAAATTTCTAATTTTATCTTTGTAGTTTTTTATAATGTTGACTAAATTCATCTTATTGTATACACATATCAATGCAAGAAAATTTTATGTAGTTATTATAGATGAAGAAAATGAAGAGGGAATAAATTATTACTTGTCATTGTGTTGGGGTAAAAATAAATTTGAGGCTCCAATTATAGATGGAGAAAATATCAAGTATCCTACAGGGTCAGTGGTTGTTGCTGGAACATGGCTTAGAAGGTACACAATTAATAAGTTTGATGTTTAGTTCTTTGAGGACTTTGACATGCATCAAAATATTCTTCATTACTCAAACCTTGTTGTGGCATCAAATTTCCATTTGATCAAATAGGAGGGTAGAATATTGAACAACAAATTTTGGAAGGTTCGTGATTGCAACCATGAGGCAATACTTGGCATAATAAAGAGTAAATAAGATCTGTATGGTTCCATGGATTAATTGTAAATTTAAAAAAATGTAAATTCAAGTTGATTTTTAAATGTGTACATTGTATTTGTATATTTGTGTACATAAAAATCTAATATATTTCACTAATGTCATTGAACATAAAATCCAATAATTTGTGTACATAAAATCCAATAAATTGATTCCACTTCCTAGTGCTTCATTTTTCCATATTTCAAGATGTCTTTTCTTGTAGTAATGATGATAATGCATGTTCTTCCCTACTAGTTGAATGTTGCATGATCTTAGGTGGATCTCTCTTTCCAATGAATTTATTCTTTTGATTTACCAAGTGGACATCTTGGAGGTTGGATATAATTATACATGCATTTGAAACACGCTATAAAAAATCCTTTTGGGTTTATTATAGGATAAAACAACTTAAGCAAACATCTTCATTTTTAATCTCAAAAGTTTCCTTCAAATCAACAAATGTTTGAAAATATGCCCCTCCTTGTGTTGTATCAAGCCCATTAAACTTAGGTAGTTGATAATAAAATTATCTCAATATGTGGTTAAGATAATGTAACGCCCCGCCATGCAAAACCCCATAGGACAACTACAACAAAATAAAATCATTTCTTTTTTAAAACAACAAATACATTTAACAACATTAAACAGTTATACAACATAAATACAACATATAGTATTAACCTAGTTCCCATGGGGTACATGGTGCGTCACTTGAACAAACCCAAACTAACAAAAATGATTTACGATACCAAAATAAAGCGAAAGAAAGAAGCGTAAATAAAACACAATAGAAATGAAATTCATTCCATATGAACAAGATAGATAAACAAAACCATAAGTAATATATCATTACATTTAACTTATGAGTTCAAAGTTACATTAGTGGAACATATTTCCATAGATACAACACAACATGAAACTAAAGTTACATTACAAAGCTACTTCCCTTATAGAATTGGGAAGAGTACAACATAATACAAGAGCACATTAATGAGAGAGTTGAATTATTTAGAGGTACAATATTCTCTGTGTGAAGTCCTGAGATCACTGCCACTGCATCCATGCCACAATCACCACCTGGGGTCCCAATAGGTGCATTGCACATTTCCACTCGACCTTGTGAACCCGAAGGAACGCCCCTCGTGCAAGGAGTTGATAAGAAAGAACCCTCGGACACAAAATCAAACATAAATACTAACATCACATGACTCAAGCCCGTGAAACAACATAAACATCAATAATAATTAAACATCTCTAGAGGCAACAAGAACCAGGGAAAATAAAGGGCCACAGTGGGAGAGTGTCATC
>CM021104.1:327342442-327467089 GCA_007115665.2 Sequoiadendron giganteum
TGCTCGACCATTCCAGACTACATTGTTCTAATGCTTTCTCTTAAGAGCCCTAAGTGCCAAAAAGTGGACATGTTATTTCTCAAAGACCATGGAACCTAGAAACATTCTATCTAAAGGTACAAGGTCACATAAGGTCCCTCCACAATAACCTCTCTTAATTTATTTTTTAAACTCCAATCCATTTGGTCATGGTGACAAGTTTTCACATGTTTCAAAAAATGTCAAATACATTGAAGAGAAAGTTGCAAGGTAGCATAATTTTTATTTTGTGTTTCATGGGGCCAAACCAATAGTGTTGACACATTTGCATGGAAAGTTTTATTATAGAAAAGTTCCATATTTTTCACCTCATCATGTACGATCATTCCAAACTACATTGCGTTGATGCTTTCTTTTAAGAGGCCTGAGTGCCAAAAAGTGACAAACTTTGACGAGTTGTTTCTCGAAAACCATGTGGAATCTAGAAATTTTTATTATGAAGATATAGGGTCACATTGGACCCTCCACAATAATCTCTCTCAAAATTTTAAAACTTTAATCCATTTGGTCATGGTGATAAGTTTTCACACATTGCAAAAAAGGGCAAATGCATTGAAGAGAAAGTTGCAAGGTAGCATAATTTTTGTTTTATGCATCATGGGGCCAAACTGATAGTTTTGACACATTCAAGTATATATTATTATGCAAGTAAAAATCCTATTTCACACCCCAACATGCCCAATCATTCCTGACTACATTGTGTCAGTGCTTTCTCTTAAGATCCCTAAGTGCAAAAAAGTGGAAAACTTTGATGGACTATTTTTAGAAAACTGTGGCACCTAGAAACATTATGTCTAAAGGTACAAAGTCACATAGGATCCATTCATAATAACCTCTCTCAGTTTTTTTTAAATCCAATCCATTTGGCCATGGCAACAAGTTTTCACACATTGCAAAAAACGTCCAATACATTGAAGAAAAAATTGCTAGGTAGTATACATTTTGTTCTCTGCATCATGGGGTGAAGCTAATAGTGCTAACATGTTCAATGTTGGTGTAAATAGGTGTTCTACCTAACTAGTTAATTAGTGGGTCCTATTTACATGTTAAGTTTACTTAGGTCCTAGGCATATTTAATGCTTAGATAAGATTTAATATTTTTATCTTTTATTAAATATTAGAGTCCTAGGGTTATTTAACATTGGCTCATGTTATTTAATTATGCCACAATCATTTAATTTTGGTGTTTCATCACACCTTTCATATATGAGCAAGGATTCTCATGTACATTGGAAATCAATCTTGCATTCATAATATAACAAACTATTCTTACCATTTTCTCTTTTGTGGAAGATATTTTGGTTTTGCAAATATTTCTAGGGGTGTTGTGAGTCATCATTTACTCCTACATGGTATCAAATCTCTAGTGTTGTAGATTCCTTCCTAGATCTAAAGATTTTTTATTGGCTTGATATTTTTCTAGGTGCATTTTTGGGTTTCAAGGACCTTGTGGTTGAATTAGGTTTTCTTTTCATTTCATCAATCTTTATTATGTTTTGACTGATCTACAAAGGTTTCAGTTGAGGGTTTCAATTTCTAGATCCAAGAGGTCATTGATTTTTTAGATCACTTTGGGCCAAAACAAACACTACCATCGCATCCAGAAGTCCCAAAAACCTTAAGATCAATTGTCAATTCATGAAATTTTGACACTTTTATTCAAGGGCATCAAGAATTTTTTTGGCATAGTCAATGAAATTCATACAAACGTATCAATCCATACTTATTCATAGTATATAGTTTGACACATCAATAGTATGTAAATGTCCATACCTTTTGTGTAGGGGTTGTACTAGTTGGCTAGTGTAATATCTTCATCAAGTCTATGTTAGTACCTTCGACGTAGATCCCTGTCACATCATCCGCATATGGTAAAATTTGACAAGTGTTTTAATATTAAAAAATTGTTTTAAATATTTTGTTAACACTTATGGTTTATTTTGTTTTGTCGTTGGATTAGTCGCCTGATCACAAGTTAGTGCCAACTTGTGGTTTCTTGTAAGCCATGAGGGATTAGGCCTGAGTAGCATGGCCACCACCCACCGCTTTCCATGCCCTCAACACTCAGGTGGTACCACTTCCCCTAGTGGTAGGTTTTATTTTTTAAACCCTATAGCCATCAATCACATGGGTGAGCACTTTTTAAGTTCCCAAGACTTGATTTGGCCCCCAACAACCTAAATAGGCTTTTTTTTAAATTTCTATAACTTGCAATCTATGAGGCAAAAAAATTCAAACAAGGGGCTCTGGAAGAAACCTCCTACTTATCAATTGATGAGCTAAAGGGCTCTATAATGAATGGTTCATAAGGCATAATACTTGCTGAAGGGTTTACAAATGGGGTAGCAAGCTAAGTGGGCTTAACCTTGTGGGAAACTTCATGGTTAAGTGCACTTGAGCTGGACCAGTACTAGGATGGGTGACCTCCCGGGATGGACCAATGCTTCACCTCTGTGAGCATCACCTAGATGCAATGAGTGCTAAGTGGACCATTCATTATCATGAGAGATGGGTTCTTGTGAACCACTACTGATGAATCATGGGTCAATGAGCTTGACTCAAAAACTACACGGTTGAATCCTGATAGCAATATCATAAAAATTTGGTTCTCTTAATTTTCTAGTGGTAAAGGTTATTTTGCAAAAAAAAATTGTTTGATCATAATAATTGTTGATTGAAGTCAAATCTTGTTTTTTGGCTCTCAAGCTCATAAATTTTTACCCTAATCTCCAATTTTTGTGATTCTTGCAGTGTTGAAAAGGTATTGAGGAGCTCTATCTAGCCATCCATGTAATTTTTCATGATTTTGTCTCAAGTATATTGTGATTTCAATTCTTTCTTATTGGGTATCCTGGAGATTACTTGGATATTTTAGTAGTTGGGAAGGTGTTATTTTGATCATTGTACTTCATTTCAGGCACATGTTATGTATTAATTTCAGATTTGATCATTTGAGAAGTGTATCATTACTGTAATCATGGGTTATGTAACTCATCCTTCTATAATCATTCTGACTAAGGATAATTATGAGTCTTGGAAAAAAGGCATCCTAACATATTGTAGGTGGCTCAATCTTTTGCCTCATCTTTATGGAGTCATTCTTGAACCAAAGAGAACATAGAAGAATTTAGTTTAAGGTAATAAGAATGATCGTATCATAGGATTGATTGGTTTTATTTTCAATACAATCATCTTCAGAGTGACCTATTGTCAAATTTTAGGAATCTCATTCTCATGCACAGTTTGGACCAAGATTTGGGAGATCCATATAATCCTTCATTCCCATATGATCCTGTATCAAATTGCCTCATTTCACTTGATGATATTGAAAATTTACCCTATGACAATGATACTGTAGAGGAGCTTGAATATGATGTAGAACTTGAGCATCTTGACGATCTCGAGATTTCTCTTGCAACTCCTAAGTCTCCTATTGAGATCATACATTCATCTTTTGTTGATGATTCATTGATGAATTCTAATGGTTCATTGTAATAGGTATATCATTTTCTTCTTGATTGGGATTCCTATCTATCATACAATACATCTTTGTTTGTGGAGTCTCATATTTTAGATTTGGAAGACAAATTTGAGGTTTTAGCTCTCCTATTTGATAATATTCATGGATCAACTATTGTCACTTCATATTTGTATTTGGAGTTTGTTAATATTAGCTTCCATTTGTTCCTATTTTGTCACCTGTTTTTTGTGATTAGGTATGTACTTGATTGGATTGTGGCATCATCACATTCTACCAAGAACTTAGCAACACATGAGCATGTTTTCGAGACACAATATTCATACATATGGGTTCATCTTCCTACCAATTCCTATCTGGAATGGGAAGCATTCTTGCATTTGTACTTTTTTAATATTCTTCCCAAAGGGAGACACATTGTTTATAGGCATTGGATTATGTTTTGTCTTCAAACACTTGACATATTTTCAAGTGATTACACATTGTGGGGGGATATCTTGTCTCTCTTTTTCTCTCTTATGGGGGATATTTATTGTATATGGATGATGGTTGTAGTCCTCGGGGTATCATTGAGTCCTCCATACATCATCTTCTTTGTTTATTTTCTCTGTTTTGTGGAGAAGTTTTGTCCCACTGGGTTTTCTCCTTTTCTCCATTTTTGAGAGATTGCATTTGCATATGTACATGGGTACTTAACATGGCCTCATATTTGGAACCCATTTTTGTGTCATTTTCATAATAGTACTCCCTAAGTTGTACTTAAGGGGGGTGTTGGTGTAAATAGGTGTTTTACCTAATTAATTAATTAGTGGGTCCTATTTACTTGTTAAGCTTACTTAGGTCCTAGGCATATTAAATACTTAGATAAGATTTTATCGTTTTAGTTTTCATTAAATATTAGAGTCCTAGGGTCATTTAATGTTGGATCATATCATTTCATTATGACATAGTCATTTAATTTTGGTACTTCATCATACCTTGCATATATAAGAAAGGCTTCTCATGTACATTGGAAATCAATCTTCCATTCATAATACAAGAAGCTATTCTTGTCATTTTATCTCTTTTGGAAGATATTTTGGGACCTCTTGAAATTGTTCTTGGGGGTGTTGGGAGTCATTATTTACTCCTACATACAAGTGGGTGGTTTTATGCTAGTCAAGGTCCTATTTCACACCCCAACATTCCCAATTGTTCTAGACTATATTATGTTGGTTATTTCTCTTAAGTGCCAAAAAGTGACAAACTTTGATGAATTATTTCTCGAATACCTTAGCACCCAGAAACATTAAATTTGAATATACATGGTCATGTAGTGTCCCTCCATAGTAACCTCTCTCACATATTTAAAAATCCAATCCATTTGGTCGTGGTTTTAATTTTTTACTCGCAAAAATAGTGAAACACATTGAAGAGACAGTTGCAAGGTAGCATAATTTTTGTTTTGTGCATCATGGGGCCAAATAGACAGTTCAAACACATCTGAGTGGACATTTTTATGCTAGGAAAGGTTCTATTTTGTACCCCAACATTCCCAATCATTCTAGACTAAATTTTATCGGTTCTTTCTCTTAAGAGCCCTGAGTGCCAAAAAGTGGCAAACTTTGATGGGTTGTTTCTCATAAATTGTGGCACCTAGAAAAAAATTGTTTCAACATAAATAGTCAAATTGGGTCCTTGCATAATAATCACTCTCAAATTTTTTAAAAATCCAATCCATCTGGCTGTGGTGACAAGTTTTCATAATTTGGAAAAAGCATGAAATGCATTGAAGAGAAAGTTGCAAGGTATTATAATTTTTGTTTCGTGCATCGTGGGGACAAACTAATAGTTTCGACACATTTGGGTGGATGGTTTTATGTTGGTAAGGATCTTATTTTTCACCCTAACATGCTTGGTCATTCCATACTACATTGTGTTGAAATTTTCTCTTAAGACCCCTAAGTGCCAAAAAGTGACAAATTTTGATGGGTTGCTTTCAAAAATCGTGACACTTATAAAAATTTCATTTGAAGGTAAAAAATCATATAGGGTCAATCCACAATAATTTCTCTCAATTTTTGAAATACCTAACCCAATTTAGAATGGATTTTTTTTTTTCAAATGCTGCAAAAGTGTCAATTATGTTAAGTAAAAGCTTGTTAAGATTTTGCATTTCATGTGTTGTGGGGCCAAATCGATAGTGCCAAAATGTTTGGATGGACAGATTTATGCTAGGAAAGGTCTTATTTCACACCCCAACTTGCCCAATCATTCCAAACTACATCATGTTGGTGCTTTCTCTTAAGAGCCCTAGTGGAAATATTTGATGGGTTTTTTCTCACAAATCGTGGCACCTACAAATGTTCCATCTGAAGTTACATGGTCATGCAGGGTCCCTCCAAAATAATTTATATTAAATTTTTTAAACTTCAATTCACTTGGCCATGGTGACAAGTTTTCACATGTTGAAAAAATGTCAAATGCATTGAAGAGAAAGTTGCAAGGTTTTTTTTGTGTGTCATGGTGCCAAATCAATAGTGCATAAAAGTCTAGGAAAGGTCCTATTTTTCACCCCAACATGCGTGATCATTCTAAACTACATTGTGTTGATGTTTTCTCTTAAAAGCCCTAAGTGTCAAAAAGTGAAAATTTTGATGAGTCATTTCTTGAAAATTTTGACACTTAGAAACATTCTATCTAAAGGTACAAGGTCACAAATGTTCCCTTCAAAATAGCCTCTCTCAAATTTTTAAAACTCCAATCTATTTGACCATGAAAAAAGGTTTTCACACGTAGCAAAAAGTGTCAAATGCATTGAGGAGAAAGTTCCAAGGTAGAATATTTTTTTAATGTGCATCATGTGGGGCCAAAATGATAGTGTTGACACATCTGGGTGGGTAATTTTATGCTAAGAAAGGTCCTATTTCACACCTCAACATACCTAATCATTCCAGACTACATTGTGTCGACACTTTCTCTTAAGAGCCCTAAGCACCAAAAAGGGGAAAATTTTGATGAGTTGTTTCTCGAAAACCATGGCACCTAGAAAAATTCCATTTAAAGTTACATGGTCACATTGGGTCCCTCCAAAATAAACTCTCTCAAATTTTTAAAAATCCAATCCTTTTGGTTGCAGTGACAAGTTTTCACATGTTACAAAAAGCGTCAAATGCATTGAAAAGAAAGTTGTAAGGTAGCATAATTTTTGTTTTGTGTATCATGGGACAAAACTAACAATGTAAACATGTCTAGGAGGGTGGTTTTATGCTACGTAAGGTCCTATTTTTCACCCTAGCATGCTCAATCATTCCATATTACATTGTTCTAGTGCTTTCTCTTAAGAGCCCTAAGTGCCAAAGTGTAAAACTTTGACTAGTTGCTTCTTGGAAACCATGAAACCTAAAACAAATTGTCTGAATATATAGGGTCATGTAGGTTCCCTCCAAAATAATCAATCTAAAAATTTTAAAACTCCAATCCATTTGGTCATGGCGACAAGTTTTCACACGTTGAAAAATCAAATGCATTGAAGAGAAAGTTGCAAGGTAGCATATTTTTTGTTCTTTGCATCGTGGGGCCAAATCAGTCGATCTGATATGCTTGTGTGGGTGGGTTTATACTAGGAAAGGTCCTATTTCATAGTTGAACATGCCCGATGGTTCTAGAATACATTTTACCAAGAGCCCTAAGAGCCAAAAAACAAGTTTTCACACGTTAAAAAATCATCAAATGCATTGAAGAGAAAGTTGCAAGGTAGCATATTTTTTGTTCTTTGCATCATGGAGAAAAATTAGTATATGTGACATGCTTGTGTGGGTGGTTTTAAGCTATGAAAGGTCATATTTCACACCTGAACATACGTGATTGTTCTAGACTACATTGTATTAAGAGCCCTAAGAGCCAAAAAGTGCCAAAATTTCATGGGCTATTTCTCTAAAGTTTTGGCACCTACAAAGGTTTATTTTGAAGGTATAGGGTCATGTTGGATCC
The DNA here is from genome assembly GCA_007115665.2 of Sequoiadendron giganteum. Classification (NCBI taxonomy): domain Eukaryota; kingdom Viridiplantae; phylum Streptophyta; class Pinopsida; order Cupressales; family Cupressaceae; genus Sequoiadendron; species Sequoiadendron giganteum. The sequence continues at coordinate 327,349,932 of CM021104.1, forward strand.
CTCCACAATATCCTCTCTTATTTTTTTTTATATCTCCAAGCTATTTCACCATGGCGATAATGTTTTAGATGTTGTAAAAAGTGTTGATCCTTCTTAACTAAATTATACCAACAAAATTTCTTACTTGAAACACTTCTATCTTCAATTAATAACCCTTGAAGGTCCACATGCATGAGTTAAAGAGGGAGTCTATCTTTTAGGAGATTTTGAGTTCGAAAATAATAGGTCCACTTTAATGTTTTTGGTCACTATAGGTCTTTTTGCATGACATTTTTTAGTCCTTCATGGCAGCTAGGGTTATCTTCAAACTTTGATGGGAGGTATCTAAGATGTTCATGCTCATTCTAATAACTCTGAATTCAGTTTCCATCTTGAAAAGGGTATTAAAATGTCAATATTCACTATTTCCTAGTTTCAATTCCTTAAAAATGTGGTTGCAAGATATTTTCATATGAAAATACACCTTCAATGAGAGAAAGGATGTCTGGAAAAGGTTTATTGGTTCTCAGAGATCATTTTCCTTCAACCATGCAAGTGCATATAGTACTGTTAAAATGGATAGACATGAAAAAGGCAATGGACACTAACTATATGTGATAGTAAAATAAGAGAAGGGGACAAATTTTGTTAGACATTCAAATATGATAAAGTCATCAAAGGAGAAGTCATGAGTGTCCAAATCAAGGATAGTTAAGTAACATCTAAACAAAGGAATTAATGCAAGAGAGTGGCAGTCCCCATAAGAAAGTATTCTAGATACTTTATTTTCCACCAAGGACACTAGAATGTACATGGACTTGTAGCATGGGACCGTAGAAGATGACCATATGAACACCTAAAATCTAAGAACCTAAAAATAAAACTATTTATATGTCATTGAGATCATACAACACAATGAATGAAATGATGTAGAAGATGATAAGTTATGTCACTCACAAACAATTCATAACCCATGATAGTGGGAATTAGGATGGTATGAAAACTACATCCTTGATTCAACCCCAAAATTGAGAACATCATTCCAAGAATGAAAAAATTAATTGAGATTGCAGGGAAATAAAATACTACGGTCTAAATGGTAGTAGCCCAAGAAGAAGAAAAGCTTGTACGGGAGAAGTCACAAAGAAAGTGAATAAAACTTGACATAAATTATTGAAGCAAGCCTGAGGAATGATAATATTTTATAATGATAGACATTAGTAATGAAAACCCTAAGGTTTTTTCATGAATAAGAAATAATCATGAGTTGTAGGCCTTATGAAAAATACTTAACAACACTATCATGGATAGTACATGGTCTTATCATTAAACATAAGAGGTCAAACATCATAGAAGGTAGATAATGATGAGTGTGTGACAAAATTTTAGATGACAATAAATCCTTGGAAAATGATAGTGACAAAGTTAACAATAGACAATTGAATTCACAAATACAAGGCATAGTTGTTATGTTATCAAAGGGTAGATCTAAATCTATCAAAAATAATAGTTTCATGTGAGAGATTAATATGTGTATAAGATGACTCTAAATGTACCTATGGAAATTTTATTGGAGTTAGTGAATAGAAAATTTCTTAAAATGCATGATAGTCCTTCAAGACATGAGATAGATGGTCATACACTACTGAATTTGAGCCCAATTTCCGACAGTCGTTCATCGGACTTTCGACGTTGTTTTGTCGGTCGACTGACAAATCACAAAAATCAGCGTCATCACTCAATTTTCATCTATAATCCGATGGACTATAAAACTTCGCACTCATGACACAAGCTCATCCGAACCACGATGCCCACTTCATCAATCGAGTGATGAGCAGTGGCCGGAGCACGGGTGGTGTACCTCCAATAAAGCATCGGAGCAGAGACATACGTTCGTCGGAACCACGACAATAGTTTCATCAATCTAATGATGCACAGGACGCGGAGCATGGGTAGCATACCTTTGCCAAAAGGTTAGATTAATAACAGAAGTTCGTTGCCATTATGACAAAAAAATTTACGTATTCCAAATATCGGTGAGAGATCAAGACTATTACAGCAATTAAAATTTCCTAACATATTATATCAGGAGGATTAGACTTTGGTCTCAGTGATAAAGTATCATCGGCAATATACAAATCTTGTCACATCGACGAAGCATGAGGGAAGCATATCGGCAAGACATATACTATCGGAGTAAGTTCTAAATGTCTACCTGACCTATTATCTGACGCCGATAAGCATACATCGGCAAGTGTCTTGGCGACATACTTCCGATTGAAATAGCAACAGAAGTTCTTCGAACTCGCGATGAAATTGGCAAGTCATTACAATGAAATTTCGTCGGATACATTGCAAATTCGTCAAATGCTTTTCGAGGTTCATCGCAAATGCGACGAAATAATGCAATTTAAAAAAAAAAAACTATTCATTGAAATGTAGGCATATCGGTGAAAGATCAAAATTGCCTGAGAGGATATATCAGGAGGACTGGATTGTGGTCTCAGCGATGACAGTTCATCGGCGAGATACACATCTTGTGTCATCGACGAAGCATGAGGGAAGCGTATCGGCAAGACATATACCATCGGAGTAAGTTATGAATGTCTACACGACCCACTATGTGATGTCGATAAGATTACATCAGAAGGAGTCTTGGCGACATAGTACATAAAAAAATAACGACAGTAGTTCATCGAATGCACAATGAAATAGGCAAGTCATTACGACGAAAGTTCATCAGATATATTGCAAATTCGTCAGAATCTTTTGGAGGTCCGTCGAAAATTTGACGGAACAATACAATTTTTTTTAAAAAAAAGTTATTTGTTCAAATGTAGGCATATCGGTGAAAGATCAAGATTGGTACAGCGATCAGAATTGCTTGAGAAGATATATCAGGAGGACTGGCCTGTGCTCTCAATGATGAATTTTCATCGGCGAGATACTCATCTTGTCTCATCGATGAAGCACGAGGGAAGCATAAAGGATAGATTGGAAGACTTCATTATGAAAATTTAGATCACAATATGATTAACCTTGTTTGGACAAATGCAATGACAGTAGTGTCAATAGTTAAGAGGCCATTCAACTTTGCATTTCAATAAATTATTGTATGCATTGAGTAAGTGTTTACAAGGTAGAAAAAGGACAGTCATATGACTGTTTAAAATATCAAACAACATGTCAGTTTTTGTGTTTAATTAGGCTTACAGAGGCAAGGATTTATCATTTTTTGCATACATCTATAGTCCAAGCTCTAGGCCTGCATTATTTAGTTACTATGTATGAGAAATGAGCAATGAATAATTGTAGAATATGGAGGCTATGGATGATATTATGATGGACACATTTGATGTTGATCAACAATTGGAGCAAAATATAAAACCTATGATGAGTCATGAGATCAAGGGGACTATCATGGACAGCAAGCACAACCTATGAACTGGATTCTAATTTTGCTAAAAAAGAAAAAATCAAGCTAGTGAATATTAAACTACACACTAGAATCTAAATTTGTGGAAATTGAGCAATTTGGTGAGAAAGAGTACCTGCAGTGCATCTTGGATACTTAGCTAGTGTATTAAAAATAGGATTGCAAACCCAAAATTATTCACTCTAAAAATTCAATAGAAAAATACAAAATGTTATCCTGGATACTTAGCTCTTAGATAGTTAATAAAAAAATATGAGCATGATTATGAATGGTTTTACCTAGTCCTACTCTTGATCTCTATGTTTGAGAGCCTTCTCTTTAAGACCCCATAAATCCAATTTGATCCGTTCCTGCCAAAAGAGATATTAATGTGTAAACAAGGAGCCACATTTAGACAAACTGGTTGTTCATTTCTTCTAAGAAATTTAGAGACTACAAAAAGAAGATACCTGATGGGGATCATGTGGGCTTCCTAGAGAAAGCACTGCAATATGGCCTTGAGCAGCAATGAAAAACTTTGGATTAGCTTCACAGTAAATCCTAACAGCATGACATTGAAAGTTGCTCAGGTACTAGGTTTTGTCCCCTAGATTAAATTAAGGAAAACATTATTGTAAACACAATATGTATAGAAGAATATGAATGTAAAGGAAAATGGATATTAGAAAAACATAAATGTAAATAAAAGTAGTGTGAGCAGAAAATGAATCTAAATTGGTCTTGAACAAATAAAATCATACCCAATTAGCATTAACTTATATTGACCTTGTACTCATTGCCATTGTCAATCTTGAAGATTATTTTGATGCCTTTTGTAGAAACTCTCTGGCCACGAGGCAAGAGAAGGCGGGAAAACCAAATGTATATTGATGACTTCTTGACAATCAAAAAGAAAGAAGCAACCAGTCAACCCTATTAGAACAGAATAATCTTATGAATTGATTTTATTTGTTTTATTGGCTAATGGATAGTGGACCTAGTTCTCTTGAATTGAGATACTACTAAGATGTGTTGACTGGTGATTTTAGACTACCGATATTCTGCTTCAATCTCTATAAGTTACTTTTGTCTTAAATATATTTAAAATAACTCTGCAAAAAAATTCCCTAATCTCTTAGAAATTATGCAGATTATTTTGTTAATACTTCTCTATTTTGATATTTTCTTTCAAAAATTCATAGAAAGATATGTAATGCCATATTTGAAACTTACATATTTTAATATTACTAGTTCTATAATTATAGTATATGATTCCAACAATTGTGAAACACATAGGCAATATGCTGGATGAAAGAAGTAAACTATGCAATTGGCAGGTGTAAAGCCAAATTCCTTAACCCTTTCTAGCATCCGTCTTTCCTGTTTTAAAACATGTGCTTTGGAACAAGGCATGAAAATCCATGTAAGTATAATGAAAAGGAGATTTTTGTCAGATATTATATTACAGTAAGTTGAATGAATGTAAGTAGAGATATTTTAGCATACCTGCAGATGGTACAAAATTTCATGGTTAAGTGGAAGCCTCCCATCAACAAAAAGATCCAAATATCCGTGTATCTATCTCAATTGAGCTTCTAAACCCTTCAGAGCTGTCAAATTTTCCACTAACTTGTTACGCACAAAAGTCAAATTTTTGAGACCACTAAAATAAAAATAAAAAGCATTACATTATGATCCAAATCCACACACAACACAATGTTCATAGTGAAAAGTTAGCACTTTCTTTCATCTTTGCATATTGATTTGATGCTTCAAACGATGCATTTCTTATATTGAAAAGTGCATTACTTATCTTATTGAGCTTCTCTTTGTTTTGAAAATAGTTTAATATTCTCTACTTAACAGGGCCAACCATGTGAAGGTGGAAGCTCATTTGGCCCCTCTAGCACCCCCCCTCCCCCCTCACATCACTCTCAATTCCCCATACCCGATCATATAACATTAATCATTCATTCATCCATTAATAACATATAACATTCATTCACTCATCCATTAATAACATATAACATTCATTCATTAACATATAACATTCATTTTTTCAGTTTTTACATATTATCAAAAATATGGTTGTCAACTTGTCATAATATGATTACAATCACTTTTTTTTTTTTTCTCTTTTGCAGCTAAAAAAAGCTGAAGTGGAGTATCGTTTTCAAAATCATCTATCCCCCCTTCAGTTGTTCTGAGCTGTGCTCGTGATCTTAATGTATGCCTAGTCATGTACTCACAATGTGGACGCGACTGCAAGGGGGGGTCTGCTGCAATAGCAAAGAAATGTTAAATTGATATGTTTTATTATTATTGTTACACGTATTTCATTAATTAAAAGAACATCAGAGTGGTGCTCTTTACCTGATTGGGCCACATCATGTTCCTAATATTGTCTTATAGCCTCATGCTCAACATGCTGAACACCCTCTAAATCCTGATATGGAGTTGAAACACGAAAGATTACATTAATTAATACACCAATTGCAATTAAATATGTTTAAAAGAACATTAGAGTGGTCCTCTTTACCTGATGGAGCCACATCATGCTCTTGATCTTGTCTAGCCTGATCATGCTCAACATGTTGATCATGCTCTACATGCTCTAAAGTTGAAACATGAAAGGTTACATTGATTAATACACCAAATGCAATTAAAGATGTTTAATTTTATTAATCCATATTACGTTTTGTATAGCACATGAATACCTCCAGTACCGAGATGCACACCATGGCCTTCATCGGCAGGTTGTGCTCCACCCTCAGCAGGCTGTATTCCAATGTCATGTGTAGTATTATCATTGCTTATCTGTGTAAAATAAATAGGCACATTATTATGGTAAAAATTAATATTGAATAGATTGCACAAGTATTGAATTTGAAATAAACTTTATTGAGTTTATTTATGTGCATGTTAGATGCAGTGGAAGATTGTGTTTTCCTAGTTGAGACTCTTAGTTGTTCAGTCAGGGCTCCATAGCCTTGGTGGAAGGCAATCTTCAGGTCCTCTTCTGTGAGTACTCTGTTAAAATCAAAGCCCTGCATTTTTGCATGCGATCATGAATTTTGCTTCTATGGTGTGATAAAACCAAAATTGTTTGCAATTTATTATTTGGATGCAATATTTCATTTATTGATACTTACAAATCGTGCGTCTATTTTCATATAACCACCAGAGCCAAGTTTGTGTTGCTCATGTTTTTCTAGTCCTGCCTTTGTTGCCTTTGATGTGTCAGGCAGCCTATGAAAAAATTGAAATACGTTAGATTATGTAAAAAGAAAGAGTAATCAGTATATAATTAAATTGTTGATAGTATCACATACCTTGCTTGGCCCACTAGTTTCTTTCCTTTCTTCTTTTCAGCCTTCTCTTTTCCATCTGACACCAAGTCCTTCTACTCCCTTTCCAGAATCATGGGGGGACGCTCATACTTTCTGTTCTTCTCTAAATGTGACCTATATTGGTCCCTCACATACTTTAGATAGGTACCAACTTTCTTAAGGACCTTGGTTCAGTTGAATGTTTTATCACCGAACAACACAACTAAATGGTTAATTAGCTCATTTTTTCAATCTTCATTTTGGGCATTCCATCGCGTACGTATGGTGGGCCCGAAGAGCTCCAATTTAATATCACTTAGATGTTTATAAAAAACATCATTTCCTGCAAAATGATCATGGGATCATTAGTTTATAAAGAGTGATCAATAAGTAAATTTCAATTGGATTATATATAATAATAATTAAAACATTTTAAAGTACCTAGGACCTTCCCTATCTTTATGGGAAGGAAATCCTCAGTCACCACAAATGTGACCAGCAATGTTCCCATACTAGTAATACGGGAAGATCCAAGAAATGTTGCTAAAACATCACCAGTACTAGCGGCCTCTGTATCCACAGGTACTGACACATGTAGTGGCATGTGTTCGCTGCTAGACGGTGGACTACCAAATGCCTGCATGGTATGTGTTGCTGACATTTCAGTCGACAATATAGGCACGGATGATGGGGCTGGACAAAGTGTTGTATGCGCAAGAAGATCAGGATTGACACTTGTACCGTCCCCTACTTCTTGGGAAACACTTGCAGTACCTTGATCATGTCCAGCAACATGATGAGGATGCAAATAATCTTGTAAAAACAACACATATTTTAGTTCATGACATAAAAGAGTACAAAATATTAAACCATGAATGAACTTATGTTATAATTAAAGATCTCATGACGGCTTACTTGCAAGTTCTGTGCTCTCTTAGACAATAGTTTAATCCTTTCTCTTATCTCATCTATTTGAGGCACTACGAATACCAACTTAAGGATTTCTTGATTGCATTTTTTTGGGCCTTCCTCATCATATCCGTAGGGTTTGTGGAAAATGCGATGTCATCATCGCATAATAGTGACTCCACCTCTATATGGATGTTCTCCTGTACTACTGGTGTCTTTCCCCGATCAGCCAACTACAACAAGAATATTAAAAATATTATTGAAATTAACCCAATAAAGTCATGAAAAAAACATTTTGCTTGTATCTAATTTGTACAATTATAATGAGGTAAACCTATCAGATAGAAGCGCTTGAAGATGGATTGCAATCTACCCTCTGGGCCGGAGCCTTCCTTGTATGATCAATGTCTCGCTGTAACAAAAATTAAATATAAAAAACATTACCGAAATGAAACCAATAGACTTACAAAAAAAAACATAATAATAAAATGGTATATTGGAGTCATTAATTGGAGGTTGGGTAAAATGGTATATAGTACATACCACCCCCATAGTAATTGTCTTTGTATCTAAGTGATTCAAATCGTAATCGATTAGCAACTCTTCCCCTACAATTATTTATTTTATCGCACATACAAATACACGATTTCCCTCTCGCGCCTCGAATATACAATTGGGTTGCTTATTTGTTGACCTAGGTCGTGTACTATTTATAAACCATGCAATATTCCCTGATGCTTTTGGCCTCCTATCAATGTACCTAGCCACTCCTTTATTTTGATCCTTATCTTTTAGTAGTATATAATTTGCTGATAGTGCATACCTACTCATACTTCATGTATATCAAACTAACTACATCCAATCTTTGTAACTATAACAAGGTCCAACATACTCCATCAACTCAGTAACTTTGTCGTAATAGACCTTTATGTTGTCCATGCAAAATATGCCCAAACCATGTAATGATGATGGTGTTATGCGATATATCCTCTCATTGACACAAAGATCAGTGTTTATTGGAGGAAGTTCCTTGGGTACCCATTGTTTCCGTAGATGTTTGTACCTCAAGGGAACCTTGATGTCACCTATGCTCTCATCATCATAAGAACATGACCCCCCTTCAGCAAGAAAAAATTCTATGTGTTTACGAAATTTTCTTCTAATCTTTTGACCTCTAGTTGGTCTCCCTCTTTTAGACCTACTACATGTCTGGCTTTCCTCTTCTCTTCCTGAATTTCCCTCACTCGAGGAAGACAAATTTGAAAAATACCTACTTGGTGGTACCTACAGTCATAAGGATGTTGGATGAAGTTCTTTCATGGTGATGTGATCCAACGGTGACATTATGATTAATCTATCATTTCATCACTAGAATTTGACAGGTTATAAGGTAATCAAGTCTTGATAAATTGCAAGTTATTGTTACTACCGTCCAAATGTGTCCATCACAAATCAAATCTACTTAACTTTTTAACTCCCAAACTTTGTAATAAGTGTTAAATGTGACTATGGTCCACCAGTTACACAACCAAGGCATCAAATGTATTCTCTATTTGTAATCAAAGGACTTTTTCTCTTCATTCAAATAAATAAACTTGAAGTGAAACACCACCAATTGGTTTATTGGACACCTACATGACTAAAAATAGCAGAAAAATTACATTTAATTTCCATATGTCTAAGTGGTTAATGGGGAGGGAGTGTGTACTAGGCCTGGTAAAGTCATCATAAGTTTATGCTTTGGCAATAAAAAATGTTTAAGTCATCTTAAATCTTCCTATGTCTAATTGCTAGGAGACTTTTGGTATGTTATAAGGTAGGATGAGTGGTCACATCAATGTTCTAATTCTCTATGACAAGGTTTCAACATCTTCAAATAGTGAAACTTAGTGCTCATAGTCATTTCAAACAACAAAATTTTGATTATGTATGATGGTAGGATTTGATAACTTAAAAGAATTGGCTACCCAACAAACTTAAAGTTAAAAGAAACTTTTTTAGTTTAAGGGGTTAGCACTTTCTTTCATCTTTGCATATTGGTTTGATGCTTCAAACGATGCATTTTTATCCCACTTCTATCATATTGTATTCCCATCCCATTGCAATTGTTGGAGGAGTTGATACCAAAATTTCATATCAGATACCACGTTCTTGAAGCAATTTTCTGTGTTTTTACAATTTTTCTGAAGTTCTTTTGTGTTGTATGGATCCATACAAGCTTGAAATGCTCTAAGATCATTGGTGTAGATAAATATGTGTTCCCTTTCATTTGCATTTGTTTTGAAGTTCTCAATCACTATTTTGTGCGATTAAACAATCAAATACAGGGACTGCCCTGTTGTGCCTGTGTAAGGGTTTGAGGGCTAAATAGAAATGACATCCACCAATCCACCCAATGTCTTGGAATTATAACTCGGTGGATTGGTGTACATCATGGTGGATTTGATGGAGTTTCAAATCTTGTTCTTTGAATTCTATTTATGTTTTTCCCTTGTCGTGGCTTGTTACATTGTTTGGGAGGAACCTAAGGTTGGGTTTTACCTTGGCTTTCATAAAAATCCTAATGTTCCATGTAAAACCTTGGGTGAGATATATTCGGCTGTTACTTTTTTGGAGTGGGTATTAAAATGACTTATGTCTCATTGTTTCATCTAGGCCGGGCCCCTTTTTATAAATTGAGTTAAATATTTTTCCTAACTTTATTACTTCCTAATTTTAGGTTGGCTCATGCCCTATGTTACTGATATTAGCCCAAACCTAAGGGGAGGATTAATAATCAAAAGAGCTTATGAAACTTCAACTACAGAAGCTACAAACTTGACTGTAAATGTGGCCAAATTGGCCCAAAAGACGGCTGAAAGAGAAGAAGTTGAGAAGAAAAGTTTGATGGAGAAGTATAACACCATTATTGGAGAGTATAGTAGAATGCATTAAAGGAATGTTGAGCTGCAAACTAAGGTAGACAGGTTAAAGTACAGACATGTGGGGGAGTCTTCTAGTGCTCCTGGTACCCTGGCCATACCTTCTACATCAAGATCAGTACCTCCAACTTCTCCAATTGTTTCTACTCTTGGGTCCCCCATCCAGACTCCTGCTCCTAGTCCTTCATTAGAGCCAGTTGAAGAGGAGGTTGAGTACTCTGTAGATCCCACCAAATAGAAGATGCTTAATAAGATTAGAGAGCTACAGGAAACTCTAAAAGCAAGTGAGAAGGGAGCAGTTGCCAAGCAAAATGAAGTTGTAGACACAGTTTTTAGGCATTTGAATTAGGGAGTTGATGGTAGATTACCATTAGTTTATTCTTTATATTCTTTATTCTTAGATTCAATAAGAAACATTACTAGGGATTAGGAATTAATTTTTCCTTTAGTTGAGAAGTTGATCCCTAGGGCCAATGACCTAGATGTTATGTATAAGGCCTCTAGATTCGATGCAAACAACAGGCCCCAATCATTAAGGCCTACTCAAGTTTTTGTAAAATCACTACAAGGTTTTCAAGCCTTACCTGATGATTTGAGTAGGAAGATTAAGGAACTGGTAAAGAATTTTGATGTCTGGAGTGGCACATCTTTACCAGATTTACAGGGACTGCCCTGTTTTGCCTATGTAAGGGTTTGAGGGCTAAATAGAAATGAAATCCACCAATCCACCCACTGTCTTGGAACTGTAACTTGGTGGATTGGTGTGCATCATGGTATGATAAAGGTTAATTGCATTTAGGGGTCTTTTAAAGCAAGAAACTTGGCATTGAATTGATGCCCTAGGGCTGACAGGGGCAATTTTCTTGTGAATTTGTGGTTGTTAAGTTAGGGTTTATCAATTTAATGGATATCTTGGTAGAGTCATGGTGACACTATTTGATGGTCCAATCTCTACTTCGAAACAAAAATATCTCTAACAACTCTAAGAGCTATAATGGGATGGCATTAAAGGAACCTTCTAATGAAGGACCTTTGAATTAAGGTCTTCATTTGAAGGTCCTTCATGCCAAGGTTCCTTTTATAAAGCATTTTGGACATGAAATATTTAAAATAAAAAATACCTTCATTTGAAAGTCTTGACATGGCATCATTTTTGAATGAAGGTTCTTCATTCAAAGGTCATGACGACATCACCTTCAAATGAAGGTTCTTCATTAACTGGTATTTTGTAATTTTGAAAGTGTGATAATAATTTAGGGTTGAAAATAAATCCATTTGAGCCTTTTATAAATGAAAGGACATTTGATGCAATCATATGCCTTGTCAAACTTTTAACTTAATATGAAGGGCATCATGAGTAGTTTGTTGGGCCCATTCAACAATCTTCGATGCAAGGATTGAATTGTCTAGAATGTATCTACTATCAAGAAAGTCAATTTGTTTACCTCTATGACTATATCTCAAGCAATAGGTTTAATTGTGATGGCAATGATATTGACAAGGATTTTGTAATCTAGGTGTTGAGAAGCATAATTGGCCACCATCCTAGGAAAGATTCTTCATTCTCACTTTTAGGTGTTAAAATTTAACAATATGTAGATTGATGAAAGATCCCAAAGAGCCTTTCCCCATGCTATCCAAGTATACATAGCAGTGGTCTTCTCTTATACGGTTGGACATGATTTCAAGAGCTTAGCTAGGAATTATTCATTTAACCTAAGGTTTTCTCATAATGCCATCATTGGAAAAGTATGATCAAATTTTTCTATTATGAAGAATTGGTCTATGTGCCTCTAGTAATCACTATAAAAATGTGAAAGACTAAGCTATTCTTTTTTTTTTTTGTCTTATCTTATACCATTTTACGAGAATGGGGGGGCCAATGTACGAGAAGATATTTGGAAACTAGGCATGAAAATTGCAAGTTAAAGAGAATGAGGGTGCCAAACTTACAATACTCATTGTCCCTTCGTATCGATTTTCCTTGAGTGCCCTCAACCTCATCCTCGGTGCTGGTATTGACCTTGTTTTAGCTCCAAACTCTTCGTCGGTGCTGGTATTGACCTTGTTTTCACTCCTCCAAACTCTTCCTCGGCGCTAGTATTGACCTTTCACTTGTCCAATTTGATGAGCTACAACCTGGTTTAGTTAGGTTTTAGAGTATTTAAATTAAATTTAAAATTATGGCGCCATTGAGAGTAGTGAATATAAAGCAAGCAAAGCCTATTATGGCGCCATTTAGAGTAGTGAATATAAAGTAAGCCAAGCCTATTATAGTCATGAGGGAAATAATAAAACTCCTAGGATACTTTGTGAAACCATTTTCCTTGGTTAAAGGGAGGCCATAAAATATACCTTTAGATTTTTTCAATCTTCAAATATGAGGATTTGCAAGGTTCTTAGCAACATGAGTAATGGAAATGTGTGCAACAATAATTTTTGAACACACATGGAATCTCCTTGCCAAAGAAAGGGGCTTCATAATTTAATATGATAATTTTTCTCAGCTCTAGAAATGATATGTTTCCTTAAAGAGGAAGGAGAAACCTAAAAGGTAAAAGAGATGCTTAGGAATCTCAACATTTCATTATGATCAAACCCCTTCTATCCATAGGAATTGAACCAATTGGGCTTGGCTAAGAATGATTTCCTATAACATTGAGTTTTATGCCACTATATATTTAACCTTAAAGCTTTCCAGAAAATATCTAGGCATTGAATATCCTAAATAATGTCACGTTTGTCCTCCAAGAGAGTGAGAAAGGAGTCATTAGAGAAATGACCATTGAATAGTTGGGCTACTAATGGCAATGTTGATAGTGAGATGGGTGGTCATAGAGGTGGCCTACAAGCTATATTTGGAAAAAAAGAAGGATAGAAGCCATTGATTGGAGTAGTGAATATTGACATTGATGTTTCCTTGTCCTACAAAGGGTCACTATGAGAAATGGTGTTGGATTTGGCATTGGCATTTACTCTTTTCTTCTAAAAAAAATGGTGATAGGCTAGATGTGTCTAATACTAGAAATATTCTCCCCTTTCTCCCATGAAAAATTTTATGAGAGAAGGAATACATGATACTTTGAATTGTAATGAAGAGTCAATGAAAAATAAACTACTCCCTCTACTATCATACATTTTTTTGGGTTTATTCTTTCATTCTTCACGCTTGGAAAATTGCTCATTTGGAAATGGATTAAACAAGTGGAAAAACTTGGGCATGCATATGAGCTTATGAGTTAGAACCTAAAGGGTATGTCGTCAAAGGAATATTTCCCATATCTAACACTTTGTTGTTGAGGTGAGTTTAATAATACTATGGCTCGTTGCACCATAGAATTTGTTAGAGGTTTCCTAATATGGCATCTCTATATGATCCTTGCTTAATTAGTTGTTGGCTTTTATCTTTTCCTTTTTCTATTAATGACTTATTATATGATTGCATAGATGATATTTTTAATGTCATTGGGCCATATCAGTCTATAGGAAGTTGCTTTACTTCTCAAAGTATTATCAATAAGTTTAATAATGAAAATACTGAAATTGTCATTTAATGGGTGCTTGGGGAAGGGTATTAAGTTTTACCCTAGTGATAATTGTTGGTTTCTATGTATCATATTGCTTTGGCTCAAGAGGGGTATTGTTATCCCTTGTGATTATGTTTGAGGAAGTCTTCAAATGGATGCTATTTCCTTCAGCCAAATTGATGTCATTAAATAGTCTTGTTATGAACCCCTTGCAGGTTGCTTGGATAATGTTAGTATTGGTAATTATGGTCCTTCTAATTATTATGCCCAAGCTTCCATAAATATGCATTTACTTAAAAATAATGATATATTCACTTCAATCAAGTCACTTATGGTTGGGAGGTTTCTCCATGGTATGATTGTATGAACAGGTTAGTTTTGCATGATAGTGAATAAGCCTCAAATTTTTGCAAAGCCTATTCTCTTAGGTGAATGCTTGTGTTTTCTTCCTACTAAGTTCCAAATGTATATTTCTTAGTTTAATATTTTTTGCAAGGGTTTAGATACTACAGGGGATATATGATGCCACACTAAACTCGCATCCCCTAAGGAGGTGAGAAATAATGCCATGCTATGAAATTTTTAAAGAGGGTAGAATTGCTCCCTACTTTGAGTCCCTATGTTGCTCTAGTCAAGTCCTTTCAAAATAATTTACTGCTTCATGAAAGGATAAAAAGGTTATTGTGGGCGGTGTTAGATTTCTTGTTTCAAAGGAAACCATTAGAGCTGCTACTAGGTTGAGTATTGAAGGTAGGAAGGTTCTTTATGACACTAAGTCTTCTAACATAGGGGATGATTGAGAGGCTGAAAATGATGTGAATTTTGTCCCTAGAAACCATATGGTGGCCATGGATGATGTCAAGGGTAAAGGAATTTAGGTGGACAATAAGTTTGATCTTGTGCATTTATGTTCTCATTGTGGCCATAACACCAATTCTCTTAATTATTTGGAGCAAATTCTAGAAACTTTGGAGGAAAGAGTCAATAATGTGCTTAATTTTAGTAATAAGGTGATCCATAGGTTACTTCTATGCTTCTACTCCAGAATGTTGTCTGGGAGTTCTAGAAAAGAAGGTTGAAGGGTAATCCTGATAGTCTTGTTTTAAACAAGGATAGAAAGAAATACCCTAAGGATGATATTTTTTCTTTCCTTTTTGAATATTGGGGATATGTGACTCCCCAAAAGACATGCTACAACTTGTAGTTTTTTCTTGTTGTTTGTTAGTTATTTATGTGCTATTTTTCTTTGTTCTTCTATTAATTATTTATAGTTAGTTATTTTTGGGTTTTTCTTTTCATATCCTCCGGGCTTGCTATGTAATAGGGTTGGGACCTTGGTTTCCCATTTTATATATAAAAAATAACCAAGTCAATTTATCTTTTGCAATTATTGGGATAAAGTGAGGATTTGGCATAGTTTAATAAGACACCTCACTATTTATTGCTAAATCTATTGTATTTGCTTAAGATATCTTAGAAATAATTTATCCATGTGTAACACAATAGTTTACAAATATGGATAGTGATGCCTAGGTTAACTTAGATTTTCACTTGGAATCAGAAGTAGACCTTTAAGAATTAAATTTGGAATCTAATAGACTATGTAAAGGCTTCATTAACCACATCAAAGATAAGTATATTCCTTTTAAACTACCTTTTATAACATTTTTTACCAAATTCTAATTTATATTTCGCCATAAAACCCCATAAAATTCATCTGGCGCTAAATCTCTAACATATAAAAATATCGGCATAAGTTGATGCAGGTCTTATCGATGACAATATACATATCCTCAATATATTGGCAGGACATTAGAAGGGTCACACCGATAAAATTATATACCAAAATAATGTGGGTTTGTATTTCTTATCGGCAAGACAAAAGATATCGGTGTGACAATGAGAGGTCATATCGAGCTAAGTTACCTTTTTCTGATTGGAGAAAGGTAAAGTCTATTGGAGAGACTTTGGTCATCAGAGAGATATTTCAAAACACTGCCCGAAGCGCTATTGGTCTTTTTGATAAGGCAAAGGGAGGACTCACTCGATGGGACAAGTGATGCCAGAGAGAGTTCAGAAAGTCTTACCGACACCTCGAGTTACACCGACAGAACCAAGCATGTGGAGATAAAAGGTGTCGAGGAGACGATGCGCATTGTCTTACCAAAGAAAAAGCGTATCGGTGAGACATGTCACCACAGGGAGATCTAGGAGACATCATGGCGAGTATCATTTTGTCCACAAGATGAATGATTGGTCTCGGGAAAATAAGGCAATAAAGCAAACATGGATGTAAAGGGGGCAATGTGTACAAGATTTTAGGATGGATGCCTGCAAGGCATTCTTGGATGATGATGCATTTGTAAAGACTCTTGTATTCTTGCAACTAGTTTGGAGGATGAAGCTAGAAGAGTAACAGAACAAATGCAAGAGTAGGAGAGAATCGAGACCTGATAGGTCTGAGCAAGAGAATGATGATGAGGTAAAGGCTGAATTAATGGAAGAATTCAATGACATCACTCCTGAGGAGGGAAGAAGACTTGTGACTTAGGCTGGTGTCTTACTTTTGCCTGAATGGGACATAGCTGATGCAGTTGCATTCAATGCTATCTTACGGTCCAAGCACCCTATACAAAACAGTGAAGAAGAGGATAAGGCAGCTCTGCAGGACTCTGCCTTCAATGAGGAGTATGAAACTCTGGCCATTTGGGCATTGGCACCCTAGGGCAGAAAGCCAAATGTAACTGATATTATCCCACACCTAAGGGGAGGGCTAATCATCGAGAGAGCTTCTGAAACTTCAACAATAGAAGCTACAAGCCTAATAGTAAATGTGGCCAAATTGGCCCAAAAGACAACTAAGAGAGTGTTGGAACTATAAAATTTTGACAAATTCATTAACCTTCATGATTATTAGTCTCCCAAAAAAGGTTCAAAATACAGACATAAAAATCCTCATATAGCATTTTTTACCAAATTCCAATTTATATTTTGCCATATAACCCCATAAAATTCATCTGGCACTAAATCTCTAACATATAAAAATATCGACATAAGTTGATGTAGGTCTTATCAATGACAATATACATATCCTCAGTATATCGGCAGGACATCAGAAGGGTCACACTGATAAAATTATATACCAAAAGAATGCGGGTTTGTATTTCTTATCGGCAAGACAAAAGATATCGGCATGACGATGAGAGGTCATATCAAGCTAAGTTACCTTTTGCTGATTGGAGAAAGGTAAAGTCTATCAGAGAGACTTTGGTCATTGGAGAGAGATTTCAAAACACTGCCTGAAGAGCTATTGGTCTTGCCGATAAGGCAAAGGGAGGACTCACTCGATGGGACAAGTGATGCCGAGGAGAGTTCAGAAAGTCTTACCGACCCCTCGGGTTACACCGACAGAACCAAGCATGTGGAGATAAAAGGTGTCGAGGAGACGATGTGCATTGTCTTATTGAAGAAAAAGTGTATCGGTGAGACATGTCACCGCGGGGAGATCTAGGAGACATCACGGAGAGTATCATTTTGTGAAGTCATTGTAAGGTTTTCAGGCCTTACTTGATGATTTCAGCAGGAGGATTAAAGAGTTGGTAAAGAGTTTTGATGACTGGAGTGACACATCTTTACCAGATATTGTAGATGCCCAAGGAAATGTTAGATCACTGTAGCAATGGTAGGACAGGGTAGATGAAATCATCAATGCACAAATCAAATTGATTTGTGATGACTCAGATTATGACATGCTGATGAGTAGTATGGATAAAATCATTAACACTAGCACATTTTTGGAATCTTTTGAAAGGGAGGCGAATCAAGTAGCAGTAAAGTATACACCTTACAGTGCCAAGGTAAATGAGGTGGTAAATTTTAATTGGCCAACGGATGAGGAATATCAAAGATGGGTAGAAAAATACTTAACTGAACAAGAATAGGATAGAGCCTACAACCGGCAATTAACAGCTCAGCGGTTATGGTTATAAGTTATAAAAAAAATTGGCTATGTCTTGGTGGCAGTTTTGGTGCAAGTTTTTGAAGTTTGGCAAATGCAACAGTTATTCTCCAGTGGACGGGATGAACAAGAAAATTCTCCAGAGACTCAGCTGTTGTAACCAATTTTTGAAATGTCATAAGGTGGTCTAAGTGACCAGTCATAGGTGTATTTCTGGTCCGATGCTTGTTGCTCCTTCATTTTCCCTATAAGAAGGATTTCAGGACCAGAAATACGGGTTATCAAGTTAGATATAGTCTAACTAAAGTTGCAGAGTGAATTTGTAAAGAGCTTGATATTATAGTGAAGATACTATTCTTAGGTTTGGTGTCATTTGGTTGTAGGTTTTAGTTTCATGGGTACTTAATTTTCAAGACAGTACTAGCATCTGAATGAAAATTACTCATTTCAAGGTCATGTATCTCAATTGTATGAATATATTACTATCTTGAATAAAATGATCAAGGGTTTTTCTATTCATCTCACAGTTATGGTGTGTGTAATTCTCATTTTGGCTTTAATTCAAGGAATTAATTAAAATGCTTGAGTGAGGTTATAGGTGACTATGTTCATATAAGGATTTGATAAGTAGTATTGGGTTAGAATATAGATTGATGGTATTGTAAGGCAGTATTATCTGAGATTTTATATGCTATGTGTCTAGAAGATAAACTTGGTTATAGTAAAAAAATAACCAACACCTTTGATATTATCTAGCTATGGCTCCCAAATCTATTGAAAATTGATCATTAGGGTTAAAATTGAAACCTTGCAAATATAATCTTTGTCCAAATCCATCAAGAATTTTCCATCAGTTATAAACAATTCCCTTATAAAGAATTTGTGAAGTCAGGTCTAAAATCTGGAAATGAAATTCTAAAAATGCACAAGACTAAAAATGAAATCTGATGAGATGTTGCTTTAAAATATGATTTTCAAACCTGGAAGTACAAATCTGACTTCACAAATGAATTCTAGAAAAAGCCAATGACTACCCTCAACCTGGCGATATCTTCTTGAGTTTCTTCTGATTTTCCCCAAGAAAATCGTCGAGCAAAACATTGTCGCAATAAATAGTCAAGCTCATTTTTATTTATGCCCTCCACAATTTAACTTTGCAAGTCCGTCGAAATTTTGGCAAAAGATCTTCATCGAAATGTAGATGAGAAAAATGATTCGTCGAAATTCCAACGAACGTCGGGGGTAAAATTTAAAAAAAATCAAAATTCGCACAAGTGCTCGACAATACATCTGATTATATAGGTTTCGTCGGAAGGTTTCATCGGATTTTGCAATCAAATGAGTTAGTGATAGCAATAGATCACAAGTTGATTGCATGATTATTCCACAATGATTGGAAGAAATGAATGGCATTTAACTGTAAAAGATACTATTCTGAAGATAGTGACAATGGCCTTGATAGTGACCTTAGCATTAAGAAGACAATTACCATGGAGACATGAGGTTGTGTCTAAAGACCTCTTAAAAGTCTAGTGAAAGGATGATAGTTCAAGTGGACTTGATGGTAGTATAAAATCCTTGAACAAGAAGAGGAAAATGACATGAATAACAAGATGAAAGTCGTTTGAGATCTTGGAAATCCCCATGAACCAAAGAGAGTGCTACATGACCATAGTACAGTATTATTTTCAAAAGGGTAGTGTTCTCATGAAGAATGCATAGAAGATAGCCTTATATAATGTCCTCATTATAAATAATTTGATACAAAATATTGAATTCAAAAGGATAGTCTAAATGTTGTAATGACACAAGGCATGATACAAAGCATGAACTGTGATGGTGACCTTATGCAAGGATAGTAGACAATCAAGGAGTAAAAATGCATGAGAAAATGTTGTGGTACTTACTCAAAAGGATAAAAGGGTAGAGGTCACTTGTAGAGGATTGTATAAGAGATGAGTGGCAAGGACCTTACATGATTCTATTTGCCTATTATTTTTTCAATCAAGGGTACCCAAGGTGCTTATGGAGGGTATGAAGCCATGAGTTAAAGGATAGTAGATAGTCTTCAAGAACATTAAGGAAAAGGATAGTTTTATGAATTAGTTACAGAATTTAGAAGGTTTTCCATGAAATACAAGGTAGTCATAGATTTGAAATGATAGTGGAAAGAACATACAGGAGTGAAAAAGATCAGGATAAAGAAGCTTTGAGACATGAAACATGTGTCAAAAAACCTAGCCTTGAGGATATCCCACACCCCTAAAAGGCATTTGAATATTTCAAAATCTCATCCACATGCCTTATAAACACATTTAAGGAAAATTATGAATGATTAGTTACAATCATTGTATCAATTACATGGTAAAAGTGAGCCTTATTCAATTATTCAATTAATCATTTATAATGCAAATATGGATAACATTAATCATTTATAGTTGCATCGGTTCATTATTCATTTATTCAATTAATCATGTTTATAATGAAAATATGGACTTCATTGGTAAAAGAATATTTGTATTAACCAAAAATCCATATAGGAATACACCATTACATGTCAATAAAAGTATAACATATATATAAGAAATCCATATAAGCTTACAAAAAATTTATATGGAAATAGAATGTCACATATTTATAATACAAAATATATATTAAAAATGCTATATAGGCATATAAAAAAGGACACTAATGTAGTCATTTCCCTATAGGGGAAGGAAAGAGATCATGAGTTGTATTTGACTATTGTGAGGATGGAGATGCATACAATGGTGGTCTCATTCATACTCGTTAACTCAACCTCTTATTATAAGATTCTTGGACCTCCACCTAATATAATAAAAAGTATAGTAATTAATAATATAGAATGACATATAACAAAATAATCACTTACCACATACAAATAATCCTTATGCTCATCCACAATAGGGGAACACTCGTGATCTAGAGTTGTGAAGCCCTATGGAAACCATCCAGATAACAATTAAACTATAAATGAATATCATTTAATTTTTCAATAATAGACAGATAAAACAACAAATATAATGTGAAATTTACTAATCTGTCTCATACCTTTGTCAAAGGAATCGAACTTGCTACTACTGCAACAACACCATGCTCCAATTCCATATGAACCGAGAGGATCATTTGTTTACATCATCTAAAAATGAAACAACATTAATCAGTAACAAAAACTACCTAACATTATTTCCTTAGAAGTTTTAAATTTGAAAGTGGAGCTAAGGATGTAAACTAATGGCTTAACATGGGCTTCAATAATTAAACAACAATCTCTAACTTGGATATTTTCTACTATTCACAAAGAACACTAGTAGCTATAAAAATTGATGAAAACTGACTAGTTGTGAACAAATTGATAAAAAAATCTATAGTATTGGTAATGCATAGGAGAATAATAATACGTGGTAATATTTTCCTTGATTTTATTTTCTAATCGTTTGTGGGCATGTTTTCCAATCAATATCTTCATTTTTTTCTAGGTTCTAAAAATGAATTTTTACTTACTATACAAAATATGTTCAAAGAACATTGGGTACTTCTTATAACCAACTTATTTTCTCACACCATTTAGTTATGGAGATGTTTTGCCATTTTGTAACTTATAATTTTCTTTCTTTTATCATAGGCTTTGGGTATCATTTTTTTGACTTTTGATAAATATCATTTTGTGTAGGGTGATGAATCATGGATTTTAAATGAGCCTAAATAATCTCTAGAATATATGTCCAATGACAATGTATGATGTCTAGAGGAGTCCATATAAAACCATGCTCAGTTATGACCAAACTGCATAAAATAAATTATTGGAGGTACTTCATTGGCACTTTTATCCCTTTTTCATTTCTTCCCCATAGTCTTATTTTTCTATTTAACTTTCTTTGTTAGTCCATTCTTAAAATGGTGTGATAATGGTTTTATTATGTTAGAGAAAATAACCCAAGAAAATCATCTACAAATAAAACGTCACAGAAAATGAGAGAGGCAACACAAGGCCATTTCACCAAAACAAGTGAATGAATTGAGATAATTTACATACTGTAAATACTACCTTATAAAGGCATAAAAATGTGTGATGGGTATAAAACTTCCCGACACGGGAAAAAACCAATCGAATAACCAATGCAATATTAATCCTAAGTAAACTTAAGAAGGTGAATAATATTCAAGCTAACACCCCCCCCCCCTTAAGTGCAACTTAGGGAGATTATTATGCAAAATGAAGATGCAAATCAGAGCTTCTTCAAAATTCGCAGCCAACAAATGAGTGAGTATGAAAATAAATTATTTTCAAATAAATTGAAAATGAGGCATCTTTGAAATTCTAAAAAAAATGATCCCAAGACTCTTCGATGAAAACTCTCAAGGAAGGAATTATAGATTGGGTGGCTCTGATACCATGTTAGAGAAAATAACTCAGGAAAATCATTTGCAAATAAACCTTCATAGAAAATGAGAGAGGCAACACAAGGCCATTTCACCAATACAAGTGAATGAATTGAGATAATTTACATACTGTACAATACTTCCTTATAAAGACATGAAAATGTGTGACGGATATAAAACTTCCCAGCATGTGAAAAAACCACTCGAATAAACAATGCAATATTAAGCCTAAGTAAACTTAAGAAGGTGAATAATATTCATGCTAACATACCACAACCCTTTAATACAAGATTATATTATGATTATTCAAAATGAGCTTATGCCATTGTTTATACATTTTTATAACAATTCAATGTAAATAAGAAGCTAAAATTAGTCACAAACAATAAAAGAGAAAACAAGTTGTGGCCTATGAAATTGTATGCCTTAGTGCCTCCTTCCTATTCTCTAATAAATATGAATCTTTGATAAAAATATATGTGACAATATAAGTATTTAAGACATGAGGTTGCATGGATCTACATCCCTAAAATTAAAACATTGATTATATAATAAATAATGTATTGTATTAAATGACAATTTCTACAGCCAAAAATACTAGAATTTTTGTATTAGAACATGATGATCTAGTTGCTTATGAACCCAATCAATGTTGCATTTTATAACTCATATGTGAAAGGAACCTATTTTCTATGTCTATTATTCTAAATTGATTCCTTGAGATATATTAAGGCTATGTTCTTATTCAATCTCTAATTTGTAGCATTTAAGGTTGTATAAAATTACTCAAGGAGCTCTTCCAATGCCAAGGTGCAATGTTGGTATTCACAACATTTATATAATGTTGGTATTCACAACATTTATATAATGTTGGTATTCACAACATTTATATACTATGAAATATCCATCCTTATGAAGAAGGCTTCCATACTTAGTTGTATTTCCTATTAAACCATATCTCTTCTCCTATAACTAGAGTTAGAGTTGTTGCTTGGATATTTGTAGACACATGGTAAAAATCAAAGAATATAGATCTAAGTTCTTTTATTTCTAAATGGACTACTGCAATAAAAAGAGCAAGTTTCTATAAAAAAATTAACAAGTAACTAATTTGTATAGCTCAAATTTTTTCTTGGAATATTTGAATTCAATCTTTCAATGTTAGTAAACATCTTTAGGTTTTAAGAAAATTTGACTAAATTAACAATACTTTGTTGGTCATTTTATGAGAAATAACAATTTGAATATATTTGAGCCCAACATATAGTTTAATGCTATCTTAATTAATTAAATTGTTCGATTATTAATTAAAAAATTATTTTGAAATATTTACCAAACTTATTGTCTTTTTAAATTTTTTCTACATTCCAAGATTTGGTTTTATAATGCTTCTTGACATGCAAAATGGCTAGAGTATTGTTATTAAGACTAATATATAGTATATAGAATATTAGTGCAAATATTTCCCTATAAAATTTGATGCATAAAAAAGATTATTTAAAACACAATTTCAATTTTCATGATTCTAACAAAGTTGAATTTTATTTTTATTTTGTGTCATTTCTTATTAAACTATAAAAATTTGTACCTATCAACCATAAAACATAGATCAATTATGTATCGATGCATATTTCTTTTACTATGGGTATAGAGGCAAGGGATCCATTTCATTTTTGATGATTCTAACAAAGTTGAATTTGACTTTTGATTTTGCATCATTTCATATTTAAGTAAAAATATTCGTACCTATCAACAATTCAATAAAACTTTTGAATATTCTCACTAACTTTATAACATTTTTCACACAAATGTGACACAAAGATGCAAAATTTAGATGAATTCTCTCTATGAAATAGTTCATTTTTTATTATTCTAACAAAATTGAATTTTGTTTTTGATCTAGCATCATTCTATATTAAGTAATAAATACTTGTACCTATCAAATATTCAACGACATAACATTTCTCACACAAGTGTCTCATAAAGATACAAAATTCAAATGGATTCTCTCTAGAGTAGGCTTCCTCTTCCTACTATTCAGCCTTAGAAGCATATTCGAGGCCTTCCAAAGAATTCTCTCTTTCAGATGTTCTCACTTCCGTAATAAAACTAATTTGGTGGACTTTTTAAGTCGACCATATTGAAGTTTTCTGGAGGAGTTTGCTGGACTTTATCTGTTCCTTGTCCATTCAATCAAAGGTGTTATTAACTTTTTAAGGTTTGAAAGGTGGCCTCTTTTGGGTACATCCTAAGTGATCCTCTATGATTACCAAGTACTATTATTTAACTGGGGCATTTCCTTCATGGACAACAAGAGTAAGATCAGAAACAGTGAATGTGGGGTTTTGAAGAATTTGTCTCGTTCATTGCCCATCTATATGTCCCAATGTTTCAAACTTGTAGTGCAGCAGAATTTATCTCGTTCATTGCCCATCTATCATGTCCCAATGTTTTCAAACTTGTAGTGCAGCAGAGTTTGTCTCGTCCATTGCCCATCTATCATGTTCCAATGTTTTCAAACTTGTAGTGCTTGACAAGTACCAGTAATGTCAATACACATAATTAGTGTTCTATAATGTCCATTTTACATAAAACTCAATCATGGTTAATTGACAAATTTCTAATATATGGTGTGGTCGATGTATGCCAAGGTGGGTTACAGTGACATCACTCTTCAAATCTATGGAATGAAAATTTGAGGAAATACTGCCTTCATGCATCTGAAATTTCTGGTTTTAAATTATAAAACCATTGAATTGGGTCTGTTTTATGAGTGATTTCAGCACTAACGACATGGTGGGCAGGAGCCACCATTGTCCCCCACAGATGATTTACATATATCTTCCTAAGCGAGCGTCATGCAAACAAAGCCAAAGCGACCTAAGCGAGCGTCATGCAAACAAAGCCTACGAAGTAGTTAGACACATGCCCGTACACATGTACTTGAACCATTTCCCGTGCAGATATTTCTTTTGAATATATAAAAATATGGATTCCTACTTGTCATGGAGTTGAGAAGCAAATATAAAATTCCTGCTTTGAATTGCAGTGATTATTTGAATAGTTAAAAGTTGAGAAATGGACGGCATTGACGATGTTGTGAGGCACAAGTTCAGTTAGATTAGATATCCTACACTTCATACGACGTTAGAAGGTTGAAATTCAAGTTACATTGATTAGATTAGCCTTTTTAATCTTCAATTAGATAGGATATCCTTCTCTTCGTACGTCAGGGTAGAAATATATATATATAAATCTACATAATTATCTATAAATATATAATTATCTATACATATAAATATCTATAAGTAGGTATATTTATAGGTATAATAAATATACAACATCTACATAATTATCTAATTTTTAAGAATAAAATAAAATTGGTCATTTATTTAGGGAGAAGTTAAAGTGTAGACAAAATGCACCTATGTATGCAACATTATATCATAATCCTCCCACGCGCTGGATAAAATGCACCGATGGAAAGACTTGATGGATGGTTAGGCGCGTGCCATCACGTGTCTATTTCCGGAAAAGGATGTGCGACCCGTTCAAAATCAAAAACCAATGGACAAAAGGCTCAAAACATCACCATTTTCCATATTTTCATTTTGGAGGTTGTTGGGGAGGGAGCATGGGTGAAATGGAGTTGTAGGGGAGGTCGAACGAGAGCCCAGACTCTCCCTATGAAAACGTCAACATTCTTATAGGTATGTATCTCTTGTAGAAATATATGCCATTTTGCCATTCTACGTAGGAAGTGTGAAGCATTGAACAACTATTCATTAAATAAAATGGGTTTTCTGCGAAGCATTGAACGGCTATTCGTTAAAGAAAATGGGTTTTCATTGATGGTAAAATAAAAGGTTTTGTTTGCGTGTAGGTTTTCATTTCAAATGCATAGTTGTTTATGCTGTCACTGTTTTCCACATTTTCAATTTGGAGGTTGTTGGGGAGGGAGCATAGGCAGAATGGAGTTCCAGGGGAGGCCAAACGAGAGCCTAGACTCTCCCTATGAAAACGTCGGCATTCTTGCAAGTATGTATATCTTGCAGAAATATATGTCATTTTTCCATTTTGTGTAGGAAGTGTGAAGCATTGAACAGCTATTCGTTAAAGAAAATGAGTTTTCATTGATGGGAAAATAAAAGGTTTTGTTTGTGTGTAGGGTTTTCATTTCAAATGCATGGTTGTTTATGTTTTCTTGTACCAGGTTGAGGGTTTTCAAATTTCACTGTGAAGAATTGAACAACTATTCGTTGGGAAGATGGGTTTTCATTGACAAGAAAATAAAGGGGGTTCCTTGTGAAAAGGGGTTTTCTTTTGAAACGCAATGTGGGTTATGTGCCGACAGGTTTTCAAAATCATAATTTGGAATGGATAGAAAGCCCAAAACATTCCAATTTTTGACATTCTCATTATGAAGCTTGTAGTGTCTAAATGGTTTTGAAACATTAGGTGGGTTGCAGGTTTTGTAAAACACGATGTTTTGCATCCAACAATTTTATAAAACAATATGTATGTGGGTGATCCCACAATAGTGGTTTACAATTTTTGGCCAAACTGGACACTAAAATTATTATTTTTAACTAAATCTTCATATTCGGGCACCTATAGTGGCTAAACCATGAGGAATTTGAAGATGATGCAAACTAGAGTCTCATCACATTTTGTCTATAGATTCTAAAAAAATAATTCATTTTTTTTGGAATCAGATTGCACTTGTTTTTCCATCTCCCACGAAAACTGGATTTTTTCAAAAAACAACATTTTTAAAAAGTGACGCTCACCATATACAACATAACTTTTTTTGTATGAAGGATAAAATTCTAATTTTTTCGAATTTAGATTTGTAACTATGATATCTAGCACTTTCATTTGGTCTCATAGTTTTTTATTGAATATTTTTTTCTTAATCAAGTTTCAAAGTCAAACAATTGCAATTCAAACATAGGCGGACTGTATACAGCATAACTTTTTCTATATGGATCAAAATTAAAAATAATAATAATAATGGATCAAGGACATCAATGCCCAGCCCGAACGTATTTTTTAAAATTTTATTTTGATAATCTGCTATTTTTCCACATGTGCAGAACAGAGAGCTTGATTTTCAGTGAAAAACCTATGTTTAATAAAACTAAAAAAACACATACATAATAAAAACAAAACATATTAAAATTATATTTGTTGGATAGCTCGTTCTGAGGACTACCTGATTCTAGTTGGGTTTGTGAAGATTCCTCCATTTTCATCCTCAACCTGAGCTCCGAAGTGCCAATTTTATTTTATTTTGTTTGAGATGGGGGATGAGGGATAAGGGGGTTTGCTTGAACCAGGGTTCACTCAAACTCTGGTTCAAGCAAACCTCTTTGAAGGGGTTCGCTCAAACCCCTTTCCTATGCATTTTTTGGTTTTTTTGGTGGCCGAGATTCAAAGGGATTCGGTCGAACCCTAGTTTGAGCAAACTTCTTTTTGGTTCGGTTGAACCAATAGGTTCATACGAACCCCTAAAATCACTTTTTTTTTGGGGTCATTTTTCGTGAGTTTTCCTTCCTCACTTGAATTGTAAACCACTGTTGTGGCTTCACCCATGTATTGAAAGGCTTTGTGTTATTTAGACCGTGGGAATGTGTTGATAGACACCGTTTTGTAAACACCAAGTAAGGTATTTGGCTTCACTGTGTAGAGAGTTTTATGACAATGTGTGGGTTAGAGGTTTCATAAATCATGTTGTCACCTCACCTCCCACTGTGTTTTCCAACCTGCAATCATACTGTGCATGTATATTTGTATCATATTAATAAATTGAAATGCAAGTTTAATTAATGTTGTTGATAGACAACTACAATCCAAAACAAACGAAGTTGAAAAATAAACACAACAATGGAAGGTGTTATTTTCAATAAATTCATACTATTTCACAATATTCCATGTTGCAAAACCGTACGTGTTAAGAAGCAAGCAACCCACCGTGAGACAACCGTTTACATTTAAACAAGGAGATTCAAATAACTGAAACCCCACATTGTTTTTTCCAAATTACAATTATCTTGTGCACCTTTTTTTTTAATCATGTGAAATTTAAATGCATTTTTTACTCAAATTAGAAGTCCTTATAAATTTTGAAGGGGCCTTTTAATACATTCACATTGTCTAAATTACAAAATCTTTTCAAGACATTCATTATGTTTTGTAAAAATTCATGTTGGAAAACCCTAGGTATTACGAAACAAGCAACCCATATAGTGTTGTAAAACCCTCTATAACCCAGTTGCTTAGCACCCCTCACCTCGATATTGTCATTTTTCTCCTCCAAATCCTCTTTATGCACTCCAACCTTTATCTTTCATTATGCAGACATGAAACACAGAGTGTTGCAGACATGAAATGCGGAGTGTTGCAGACATGAAACGCGGAGTGTTGCAGACATGAAATGTGGAGTGTTTTCCCCATTCTTTCTCCAAACTAAAAATGCACATGTTTGTCCGCCTCCAATTCCCACACCAAAAAAAGCTTTAAAAATGACAACTCATTACTCACATTGTTTGTAGTGTCTAAATTACATTCATACTATTTTGTATAATTCTAGGTTACAAAACGCTGGTTTTTTGAAATCTGCAACCCACATAATGTTTTAAAACCCTTTAGCAGTAACAACTCAATCGGTTACAAACCCCTCACCTCAATTATGTTAGTTTTTCATCTCCCCCACCTGCAACTTTTCCCCCTGCTCTCCAACTTTTTATTTTCAACCTACAGAAGGAAAAAACCCACAACATAGAGTGTTTTCCAATAACAATACTTTAAACAATTAGTAATAAGTGTTAAATAATGGGAGAAGCTAATCTCTCGAAAAAATGCACCTAGATGTATAGACATTATAACATAACACACCATCCCCCATCCCATTCTCTTAAAAAAATACACTAATGGAAAGACTTGATGGACCAAGCTGATGGACAATGACACTACTTGCTACAATTTAAAACGCATGTCTTAGTCATGTCAACCTTCTCACCTACTATGCATAGATAGCTTCTCGCATAAGGAAAATAACGTTGGCATAATTCGAAGTGACATGAAAAATGAGGGATTTCATTTGACTTCAATGTGTAGAGGGTTTTACAACATTGTCTGGGTTGGAGGTTTCATAAATCATGCACTCATCTCCCATTGTGTTTTCCAACCTGCAATTATACAAACTGTTAATGCTTTTTGGAAAACACTGGGTGTTTATAAAATGGTGCCTTTCATTACATATTGTTTTGTAAAATTCCAGGTTGCAAAGCACTTATTTTATGAAATCTTAAACCCACATAATGTTCTAAAACCCTTTACAAGTACAACCCTATTGGTTACTCACCCCTCACCTCAATTTGGTATGTTTTAGGATTTCCTTAAGAACCTTTTGTGAATTAGATAGTAAGAATCTAATGAGATTGGAAAACACTGAGTTTTAAGAAATCTACAACCCACACAGTGTTGTAAAACCCTCTAGATGTAATAGCCCGATTGGTAAGTTGGGAAAACTAAGCTGACACACCTATGTACATACAATTGGTTAGAAACCCCCCACCTCAACTCGGTTGGTTGTTTCCCCCACCTGCAATGACCTCTTGCTCTCCAATGTTTCACTTTCAACCTGCAGAATGAGAAAACCCAGAACAAGAGTGTTTCCAAGAATAGTACTTGTTACAATTTAAAATGCATGTCTTAATCACATCAATGCCCTCCTACCTGTAGTTCAAATAGATAGCTTCTCGCATAAGGAAAAACAATGTTGGTATAATTTGATGTGATGGGAAACCTCCTCACTTTCCTCGCTGTGGCATTTCCTCCTGTCTATAGGTTTCATCACTTTTATCATCCGTCTTGGCGGGCCATGCACTATGTCGTCTCATCATGTTATGTATGATTCTATGTGTGTTGTTATGTATGTTTTTTATACATTTTTGTATGTACATAGGTGTGTTTTTTCAAGGGATTAACTATGTCCGTAGAGGGTTTTACAACATTGTGTACGTTGGAGGTTTCATAAATCATGCACTCACCTCCTATAGTGTTTTCCAACCTACAATCATTTAGAGTTTTAATGGTTGTTGGAAAATAGTGGTTGTTTATAAAATGGTGCCTTTCATTGCATTCCTAATGGCTAATTAACAAAATCTTTTCAAGACATTACTGCTTGTGCTCTCCACCATGTAACTTTGAATGTACAAACTGAAATAAATTACAAAGGACATTGTGTTTTCCAACCTGCAAATTTCCAAAATTTATTTTTCATTTAGAAGTTATGATTTATTTATAGATGAGATGCTTACTATGGCGAATGAAAATAATTTCTAGTTTAATTTTTTTTAAATAAATGTTACATTATTGTGTTCCTATTATATCCCAAAATTTTACATGAAGGATGTTTCCTCCTTGAAGTGTGAGTGTTACATGGGAAATGCTCAAAACAGTAGTGAGCAATGATATTGCATCATTTTAATTATCCCTTTACACAAAAACACATAAAGAGCTTTGCATTTCAAATGAAAACCATTTACACAAGGAAAATCCTTTATTTTCTCGTCAATGAAAACCCATTTTCTTAATGAATAGACATTCAGTTCTTCATAGTTCCTAAGAAGAATGGCAAAATGGCATATATTTCTAGTAGATATACATACCTACTAGCTAGTTGCCCATACTTGTCAAATGTGTTTTGGTAGGGAGAGTCTCTGCTCTCGTTTGCCCTCCAAATGCCTGCAACTCCCTTTCACGCTCTGTAACAACCTCCAAAATACAAATGTCAAAAATGGTAACGTTCTGGGCATTTTGTCCATTGCTTTTTTATTTTGAAATAGTCATCAGTCATGTGGTCCTTTTTCAGCGATGGGACACATGACGGCACACGGCTTATCGTCTATTAGTGTGCTCCATCAAGTCTTTCCCTCGGTAAATTTTATCTAGCGCGTGGGATGGGGGATGGGGGTTATGATATAACATTACATACATAGGTATGTTTTGTCTACAGTTTAGCTTCTCCCCTAACAATGTTGTTGGGCATGTGCAGGATCATCATGGAAAAAATAGGCCCTTAAGTGGCAATAAAATTCAAAAAAATCAGAGTTAGGCAACTTGACGTAAAAATTTGAATAAGTTAACTATATTATTTCAAAAATATGTAAAAATAGAATCTGTTGCAAATTGAATGTGATTTCTAAACTACTAGGTTTTTTTTTGTTTTTAAAAAATCTATTCGGTGAAATTTTGAAATTTCAATGCAGTAGTACTTAAATTTCAGGGAAAAAATAAGAAGTAGGTGTCTGTCTGACCACCCTAACCACAATAAAATGATAATATTTTTTTATTAAATTTTATATATAAGTAGAAGACTCATGTCCCGATATGATGCATATTTTTTTGTAATTTTTTTCGAAGTAAATAATTAATTATGAATTTTTTATCACAAATTTTAAAAAATATAAAAACTCATACGTCTGACCACCTTAACTTGGTCAAAACTTCATCAAATTCAATTATTTTTTTAAATCCTATATTATGTGAAGCATAAAATGTGACACATATTTCAAATTTAAAAAATGTTATACCCTTTGAAAGCTATAGATGTTTTTCAATCAACATATCAATTAGAACTTTCGTTGTAATTCAAATAGAAAATGAATAATAATTAGTTATTAAATTCAAAGTAAAGAATAATTTATATTTCTGGAAAGCTAAGAATCTTCTTTAAAAACCCTTTTTGTTTCATCAATTTTGGGTAAAAAAAAAGTTGTCAGTCACATGGGCCATCATATCACTTACATATCGCCACTTTTTGGCCCATCATGATCTTGCACATACCCTGTCAAGTCAATTCTTCTCGTCACTTTGAATGATGTTGGTGTTCTTTTCCTTGGTCGAGAAGATATATTTTCAGCATAGATGGGAAGGGGAGTTGACGTGATTAAGACATGTGGTTTAATATGTAAGAAGTAGTATTATTGGAAAACACTGTGTTGTGGGTTTTCTCATTCTACAGGTTCAAAATGAAAGGTTGGAGAGTAGGTGGGGGAGACAAAAAATCAATGGAATTGAGGTGAAGGTTTGCAATCAATTGGGTTGTCACTTGTAAAGGGTTTTAAAACATTATCTGGGTTGCAGATTTTAAAAAACCAATGTTACGCAACCTGAAATTTTATACAACAATATGAATGTCTTGAAAATATTTTGTTATTTAGATCGTAGGAATGCAATGAAAGGCACCTTTTTTAAACATTCAATTTTTTCCAACAACCATTAACACTCTATATGATAGCAAGTTGGAAAACACAGTGGGATGTGAGTGCATGATTTATGAAACCTTCAACCCACACAATGTTGTAAAACCCTCTATGGATGCAGTGAATATGCCAAAAAAATGCAACTATGTACATACAAAACTACATAAAAACATACATAGAAACACATCAAATGATGAGACGGCATAGTGTAGGGCCCACCAAGATGGATGATAAAATTGATGAAACCGACAGATGGGAGGAAACATCATAGTGAGGAAAGTGAGGAAGTGTCAACTCCAGCAATGTGTTTTGTTGGAGAGTACTGCATCTATAGAGGGGACGGCATAGTGCGGGGCCTGTCAAAATGGATGATTAAAGTGATGAAACCAATGCTTTGCATTATGCGGGTTTTAAAACATTGTGGGTTGCAGATTTTGTAAAACTAGTGCTTTGCAACCTAGAATTTTACAAAACGATATTAATTTCTTCAAAAGATTTTGTTGATTAGACAGTAGGAGTGTAATGAAAGGCACTATTTTATAAGCAGCCGGTGTTTTCCAACAAACATTAGCAGTTTGTATGATTGCAGGTTGGAAAAACACAATGGGAGGTGAGTGCATGATTTATGAAACCTCCAACCCACACAATGTTGTAAAACCCTCTACACACTAAAGCCAAATGAAATCCCTTATTTTTCCTATCACTTTGAATTATGTCAAAAAAAAATTCATGCGTGAGAACCTATCCATGCACCGCAAGAAGGAAGGATGACGTGACTAAGACGTGTTTTTAATTGCACCAAGTATTATTATTGGAAAACACTCTATGTTGTGATTTCTTTCATTCTGCATTTTGAAAGCTAAAGGTTTGAGAGCACGGGATGGAGTTGCAGTTCAGAGATATATAAGACTATCCAAATTCACCTAAGGGGTGAGTAACCAATTGGGTTGTTCCTTGTAAAGGGTTTGAAAATAGTATTTGGGTTGCGGGTTTCATAACACCTAGTGTTTTTGATCCTGTAATTACACATAGACAATATGAATGTAATGAAAACATTTTGGTTACTTACACAGTAAGAACCCAATTGGCTAGTCACACCTCGGTTGATTTTGGACACTTTTGTGTATCCCCCACCAGCAATTATATTGCCATTATGAATGTATTCAAAAGTTTATTTTGTTTAAACCGAAAGAATGTAACGAAAGGCACCTTCAAAATTTATCACAATTGTTAGATAGCCTAAAAATTGTGTTTGAAATTCCTCTTATGATTGAAAAAATATATGCTTTCTTACAGCAAACGGTGCAAAAAGATTTGGAACTTTAATTGTTCATAACACTTGCAAATTTTTACATATTATATCCAACCATAGATGCATCGTTTGGTTGTTTGTTTATTATGTGCATTATATTTATGTTAATATGAAATATATCAATAGGAAATGCCACCTGAAGTCGTATTGTTTATGTAGCTTGCTTATGAATGAAAGAAAAAGGTTGACAATTAAATCGTTTGAGCTCGACAATTTTTAATATAGTCGTCAATGGTATTCAATAGAGCATGGCAATAAATTGTATGTATATATGTGGGAAACCATTTTTCTCATCATGGATACTTTCAAATGAATAATGGTATTAAATGGTATTTGTAATAGTAAAAATGGTATTTCACTATCTTCATCTGATTGCAACAAAAAAATGCTCATTATTTGTAGTGTTGGAAAATGCATTGTCACATGTCAGTTATTTGCTTGTGAAATTTTTTTGTTTCCTACGCACCAAGAATGTAAGGAAGTCCACCTTAAAATTTTATTTCTTATGATTGAAAAAATATATGCTTGTTTACAGTAAATGGTGCAATAAATTTTTAAACTTTAACTGTCTCGTAACACTCGCAACCTTTTTATATATTACAGCCAACCACAAATGCGTACTTTAAAAGGGAAAGTGGAAGAAAGTGTGAGGAAGGGTAATTTTGAAATATGTTTTTTAATGTGTATTTTGATATTTAGAATGAATTGGTTGCATGTATTTGAATTTTATTTTATGTTTATATTCTTGTCATTACAGGGCAGGGATGGACAAGGAAGTGGTGGGTGTGAGCAAGTTAGTGTCCATTTGGGATAGGAAAATGTGCCTCGACAGGGCAGCAAAGAAGAAAGGGTGCCTGGGGACGATATCATTTTCCTGGGCAGGAATTTTGAGAAATAGGAAACTCCTTATCCTGCTCCATTGTTGTAATAAGACGACGGGATTTCAATTTCTCAATTTCTGGCAAGGAAGTAGAAAAATCGGTCCTTGACCTTATTGGCGACATTTCTTGGATAGTCTTTAATATCTTGAATACTTTTATGTGTCGTTGCAATCATTTTTTGCTCAAATTTTAGAGTGTCTTTGTGATTTCATTTGGAAAATTTCATTTCTATTACAAATATGCTGATTTTGATAGTATATTGGAAAACACACTGTCACTGGTTCCTTCAAGGAAGAAAGTGGAAGAAAGGGTAATTTTGAAATCTTCTTTTGAATGTGCACTTTCATATTTTCAATTAATTGATTGCATGCATTTGAATTTTATGTGGCGTTAATATTATTGGCATTACAAGACAAGGATGAGCAAGGAAATGGTGGATTTGAGTAGGCTAGCCAATAAATTCAAGGCCCAATTTTATCAATTCTTGACATTAGCCTGCTTAATTTCTCAATTTCTTTCAATTTTTGGCAAAGAAGCGATAAACTCAGGCCTTGACCTTTTTGGCGATGTTTCTTGGTCCATCTAGTTTTTCATTTTCCTTATATCATCTATTTCCAATTGTATTTTTCCTCCACAGGTACATATAAATGATTTCATTCCATATATATAAATGTGTTACGAAAGTTGTCTACATTTTCAAATAAGACTTTCATCTCTCCCCCCAACTGATTCTCCTTCTCTGCGCTCAGATCTGATGTTTCCTTTTCCTTATATCCATAAATTAATTGTTGAACATAGTCATTTATATTGATGGGTTTGTTACAGGATGAAGGTGTTGAAAGTGCAATGGTCAAAGTAACTCAGGCTTCCCTGAACCCTCTTGTTACATGTACAATAGTGAGGATCCATGCAAGTGGAATCACCCCACCATCAATTCCAAGGACCCAAAGAAGCTTATAATATTTTATTTGAGTGTCTCCTCAATTGTACATAAAAGGCAGTGTAGGAGACAATGAGAGAGGCTGAGAATAGATATTTTTCATTCGATATTTTATCATGTAATTATTGAACAATTATGGTGTGGAATTACATTATCTTTGATCATGTAATTATTGAACAATTATGATTTTGAATTACATTATCTTGGTATGTTTGAAGACTACGGCCTTTTGCCAATAGTGGCTTGGTGCAATTGTTAAGTTGTATTGTTAATCTTGCCATCAAGGCTCCAATCCCTTTAGGGTGTAGTTTTTGACAAATTATTTTGGTGATGAGTTCCCCCATTTGTGACCTCACTGGTTCATAGCTCCAAGTCAAAAGCGTTTACCCCTCTTAATTGAAAAAATATAAGACTATGTTCTTGCAAATTTCATGAAACTTTTTGTTATGCAAAATTTCATTATAAACAATATCAAATTCCATCAAATAATGGTAGGAAATGCCACCTCAAGGCTTATTATTTATTTCAACTTACTTACAAATGTAAGCACATGCAATGAGCAGTTTTTGTTCTATAGACTATAACAAAATAATGTATTTGTTGGCAGATGGTCAGTGCTCCCCTTGGGATTCGTGACATGGACTAACCACCTCCTATGGATCTATTAACTCTGGCAATTGTATCAAGCATTAACAGGTTGATCTTTTGGTGCAATGACAACTGTGGGGCCAATAATTGGTATCAGAGCCAAAGGTGTCGGGTTTGAATCCCCTCGGGTAATGCTGAGGAGGATTTTGTTGGTAGATGGTTAGTGCTCCCCTTGGGATTTGCGACATGGACTAACCACCTCCCAAGGATGCATTAACTTTGGCAGTTGTATCGGGCATTAACAAGTCGATCTTTTGGTGAAATGGCAACTCTGGGGCCAATAGTATTGAAGTTCACCTTCATATTTTATAACAACCCTTATTTTTAGCAATCAAATGTCCATTTCAATATCGTCATAAGTTTGCAACAAAAAATGCAAAAAAAAGTTGTAGGATGGAAAACACACAGGGTTGTGACTCACTTATCAATTCTTGTTCAATGAGCACTTTTTTTTATGCAAACTGTAACAAAGAATATATTAAAGGTCACCTTCATATTTTATAACAACCCTTACTTTTAGCAAACATTCCATTTCAATATCATCATACATTCGGAATAGAAAATGCACAAAAAAATTGTAGTATGGAAAAGACACAGGGTTGTGACTCACTTCTTAGTTCTTATTCAATGAGAACTTTCTATTATGCAGACTATAACAAAACAATGTATTGAAGTTCACCTTCATGTTTTATAACAACGCTTACTTTCAACAAACATTCCATTTCAATATCATCATAAATTTGGAACAAAAAATGCACAAAAAGGTTGGAAGATGGAAAACACACAGGGTTGTAACTCACTTCTCAATTCTTGTTCAATGAGCACTTTCTGTTATGCAGAATATAAGAAAACAATGTATTGAATTTCACCTTCATATTTTATAACAATCCTTACTTTTAGAAAACTTTCCATTTCAATATCATCATATGTTTAGAACAGAAAATGCACAAAAAAGTTGTGGGATGGAAAACACATAGGATTGTGAATCACTTCTCAATTCTTATTCAATGAGAACTTTTTGTTATGCATACTATAACAAAACAATATAATAAAGTTCACCTTCATATTTTATAACAACCCTTACTTTCAGCAAACATTCCATTTCAATATCATCATACATTTGGAACAAAAAATGCACAAAAAAGTTGCAGGATGGAAAACACACATGGTTGTAACTCACTTTTCAATTCTTGTTCAATGAGCATTTTCTGTTATGTAAACTGTAACAAAAAAATGTATTTAAGTTCACCTTCATATATTATAACATCCCTTACTTTTAGAAAACATTCCATTTCAATAATGTCATATGTTTGGAACAGAAAATGCACAAAAAAATTGTGGGATGGAAAACATACAAGGTTGTGACTCACTTCTCAGTTCTTGTTCAATGAGAGCTTTTTGCTATGTAGACTGTAACAAAATGATGTATTGAATTTCACCTTCATATTTTATAACAACCCTTACTTTTAGCAAACATTTCATTTCAATATCATAATACGTTTGGGATAGAAAATGCACAAAAAAATTGCAGGATGGTAAACACACAGGGTTGTAACTCACTTCTCAATGATCACATTTTTTAATGTAGACTGTAACAAAACAATGTATTAAAGTTCACCTTAATATTTTATAACAACCCTTACTTTCAGAAAACATTCCATTTCAATATTGTCATATGTTTGGAACAGAAAATGCATAAAAATTTTGCAGGATGGAAAACACATAGGGTTGTGACTCACTTCTCAATTCTTGTTCAATTAGCACAAGTTCTATTATGCAAACTGTAACAAAAAAATGTATCGAAGTTCACCTTCATATTTTATAGCAACCCTTACTTTCAGTAAACATTCCATTTCAATATCGAATGCACAAAAAAAATGCAAGATGGAAAACACAAAGGGTTGTGACTTACTTCTCAATTCTTGTTTAACTATCACTTTATGTTACGTAGACTATAAATAATAATGTATTGAAGTTCACCTTCATATTTTATAACAATCCTTACTTTCAGTAAACATTTCATTATTTTCATGTGTTTGGAACAGAAAATGCACAAAAAAATTGCAGGATGGAAAACACACAGGGTTGTGACTTACTTCTCAATTCTTGTTCAATGAGAAATTTCTATTATGCAGATTGTAACAAAAAAATGTATTGAAGTTCACCTTCATATTGTATAACAACCCTTACTTTCAGAAAACATTCCATTTCAATATCGTCACATGTTTGGAATAGAAAATGCACAAAAAAGGTACAAGATGGAAAACACATAGGGTTTTGACTCACTTCTCCATTCTTGTTGAATGCTCAAGGGTGTAGATTTCGGGTTGGAGTTGCAAACATATGAAGGTAAAAAAAATTATACATTGAATAATTATAGGTTGGAAAACACAGTGTAGGATTTCAGTATCTATGCTTTTACGAAACCTGCATGGATTCCAAACAACTCCTCATTTATTCAATACGATGGAAGTTGACAGACTTCTCCCTTCTCTCGGTACAAGGTCCATGGTAGAGAATCCCAGCTACCACTCTCTTATTCTTATCTAAAGCATTACATTTCATATGTTAACTAAAACATGTTTGCAAATATTAATATTTAAAATAAAACTATAATCTTGCATTAACTTTTGTTGGGAAACAAGTTGAGGAACACATGTATTGTGATGTAAATATTTTGTTAACGCTTCGAGCTTTCACATTTGTAGCCCTTTTTCCACTCTAGAAACCAATTTAGTCAATGTATGGTGGTCATTTTTGTGATGTCTATTTTCAAAAAGAGAAAGATCATAGGACTTCTGGTGTACTAGAGATTTCAAATGTGAAAGCCTCTTTTCCAATGGCAACCATGTTGCAATTTCTGCTTCAATTCTTGTTATCATGTTTTGATGAATCACATGTTAAGACTCTACCTGAGACAATGTGTGAATTATCCTTAACAATTCACCTCCTCATTTGTGAATTCTTCCACTACGAAGACCACTTGGCTGAAAAATGTCCCCTTTGCAGCATCTGAATTGTTGCAAACTCATGCACTACGAAATACAAATTGCATAGATGGTTCAAGTTCATCTTGATATGCAATAAGAGATAGTGGCACCCTTGTGTTTCCATTTCTCACCAATTTGGTTGGTGACTATTGAGTTGTTGAAGAAATGGTATCGGCTTGGATTTTGTTTAAAGGGATAATTGTTAGGTTCATGTATGTAGGTGTCCTATTTGAAGTGGGAGTTTTCTTGTCCGTTATGTATCCACTATCACATTACACAAATTCCCTCCTCCACCAACCTCCAATGCAAATATTGTTGTGGCATATTAAACTTTTATAAGTGTGTGTGTGAATATGTGTAACAACTAATAAGTTAAACTAACACACCAATGAAACATTAAATCAAAGGAAAATAATTAAAATTAAAACAAACTCTAAACAGAAGCTCCTTCAAAAAATTTCCAATGTCCTCTATCTCCAAGGAACTGTTGTAAGTTGTTGTCTCTCAATTGGTGTATGCAGTAGCTTTGGCAGAATGACAAGTTAGAGAACGAGTTTATGCAACATGTATGTCCATTGCTAAATGATTTAAGCTATGATATGAAACTAAAATGCTATGAACTTGAAATTCTATGCTAAAATATTGATTCGAATGCAACTATAGTAACTGCACTAAATTCACAAAATCGAAGATGAAATCTACTCACTAAAGGGCTATATTTATAGATTTTTAGAGGCAAGAATCTAGTTGGCAAAGATCAACAGTCAAATTTGAACCTGTCAATATGAACGGTGAGAGATTCTGGAGGTTGAGCAAAAGGTGGAAGGTTGAGAGAAAGGTGGAAGAATGTTTTCAACCCATAAAACCTCCTCATTCAAAAATGGAGACAAATTGTCATTTGTCATTTCATTTATGAAAGTTGGTTGAAAATTGAGGATAAATTCTCAATTAAATAAATAAATTTATTTAATTTCATGTGACATGAATTTTTAGAAGCTTCCATAATTAAATAATTAATATTTAATTATGTGAGGGATGAAAAAGGTGTGTAATTAAATATTTACAATATTTAATTATGTGAGAGGTGAAAAAGGTGTTAAATCAAATATTTATAATATTTAATTCGAATGTGAGATGAAGAAAGTGTCTGGAGGAATATTCCATTACTTATATTTAAACATTCAAACTTAGAATAATATGATAATTAAAATAAATTATGAAATTTACTTTATTTAATTAAACTAGAAGAATTAGAAAAATGAACGATATAAATAAATAATTAAATTTATTTATATGTAGATGACTTTGAGAATATTAATTAAATAATTCATATTTAATTAATTAACAGGTTTTGCAATGACATTTTTTAGATGTATACATTTTGCCCCTCTTTGAAGTGATGTTTTTTACGCACTGCTTCAAAGAAAAATTCAGATTTTGAAAATTTGCCCCTGACTTTGAAAAATTGACTAATGATGCTATATGCCCCCTCGGGAGATAAATCGCATTTTTGAATGATACTGATGATGATTCGGAGATTTGAAATGGTTTTGAAGGAGATTCGTCGATTTATCTCCCGAAATAGCGCTTTGTATGGTAAAAATAAAAATAACCTTACCTCATTTAGCCCCTTAAAAGGTGGAAAAGGTAAAAAGTCATTGTCATTTGAACAACAACCTTTTGTGATTTTCAAAGCTCTCAGAGAGAATTTTGAGATGTTGATCCACTACGAGCACCACTAATTCGAGCGAGCCCGCCATCATCAAAGACCAACAACTTACGGACCTCTGGTAAGATTGCACAATCCTCCTTTGTGAATTATTTTTTTTTAATTTTACACGGATTTTATTCAATTTTTTGATTTTCCAAAATTTTGTATTAGCGCATAGGATGTTGATTTAGCACACATGAGCCATATTTTAGAACATAGGATAGGTAGATTAGCGCATTCAATTTAGCACATCGATGAAATAGACTAGCGCATAGAATAGAATTTTAGCGCATAGACTAGAATAGCACATAGGTGAAGACCGCGTGAATGTGAATCTCGATTAGCGCATAGGCTAGATAATTTAGCACATACCCCTAATAGAATAGCACACTGACAGTTTAGTGCTTTGGTTCTCTTTTTTAGTGCATCCATGGATAAAGTAGTGCACTGAATGATTTAGCGCATTGAAAGACTGTTTTAGCACATCCATGAATTTTTGCTAAATTTCAAATTTTGAGATTGATTTGATGTTTGCTTCATGATTGTTGCTTTATTAGAAAACTAATTTGATGATTTTGAAGATCTTTTGATAAATTTTCCCTCATGCATTTTAAAATCCTCCAAATCAGAGAGAGGTTTCCCCATACATGGGAGATGATTCCCAGATTGACCCAGCCAGAGATTGGGGTCATTGTTAGATGTGGGTTGGGTTCCCTCCTCAGGATCCCTCAGTATAGGGTCAACAAGGCACTGTTGACTGCATTAATCGAGAGATGGCATAGCGAGCATAATACTTTTCACTTGCCGACTGGAGAGATCACTGTTAAACCAGAGGATGTGTACAATATTTTAGGCATCCCTGTGGTTGGTGTGCTTGTGATCTATGATCACAAGGATATTGGAGGGACAGATGCTTTGTGATGAGTCTTTCAGGATCCACAAGCTGGTGGTTATGAGATTTCCTAAAGAGATATGCCCCACTTCTATCAATTTTGGCAGGTTTCATTTGTGGCTTCCTTTGTCCTGATCGTAGGTCAAAGGGACTATCGGTAGGTTGGGGTTATATTTTGGAGGACATGATCCTTCATCAGACTAGATATGCATGGGGATCTTGCATGCTTTCCCATCTATATCATGATCTCCATCAGGTGGTATATACAGATGGGAAGAGTATATCTTTCAGAGTTACGCTCCTACAAATTTGAGCATGGGAACACATCGCCATCACCTATCTTATTATACGGAGAGATCATCTACTTGGCTATCCATATGTGTATGCATATACAGGTCCCCTTGTCCAGCCTATGTTGGGCAAGTTAGAGTACTAGTGGCGTGTGTTAGATGACATGGATATAGTCATATGGAGACCATATGTTGACTGTGAGGCATGGGATGAGGATGACATAGAGCTTCCCTACTGTGGCATCACTAGATACTTGATTGGTCGCACCCCATTTATCATTGAGCGATTTCTAGTTATGCAGGTACTCAGATAGTATGGGCGAGTTCATATGATGCCGCAAGGTGTAGCTCACTATGCGAGACGTCAAGAGGATGTTGCAGAGTGGGGTCCCTTCATCACACTTGAGGCAGCTAGAGTAGAGTACACTGAGCTACAGCTAGATTTTTGGGATATCCATCAAGAGTTGATAAATGCACATATGATTAATGATTATGTTGAATATTTCTATACTCATCCATTCCCTAGATTGACCAATCTAGATGAGCCTGCCCCACTATTAGGTGGACCAGTCTTACAGTAGGCACGGCGGCAACCATAGGCATAGGAAAAGGCGAGGGCACAAGAAGAGGGACAGGTAGAGTAGCCACATGGAGGAGAGAAGGATATAGGTGGGGTGGCCATGGATGTTAACAAGGAGGAGGATGATGACAAATTCGATGATGATGATGTGCATGACAGAGGTGGTGGAGGGAGATTGTTCTTTGATGTACACTTCAGGACTAGGCCTCAGACAACCAGAGTGGTGGAGCAGTCGAGTACTTCAACACCATGCATTACTATCAGGGCTCCATCACAAGGATAGATTGACATACTTCAAACACAGGTCTAGGCTCCTCAAAGCCAGCTAGTACAAGCACAGGCCACCATCAACGAGTTACAAATACAAATAGCACAACCACCACCTCCTAACCCACAAATAGCCCAGCTTACTGTAGAGCGGGGCAGTTTCAGATAGCGGTGTGTACAGGTAGAGGGGGTAGCAGAGAGGCTTCTAAGATCAGTTTAGAGTACATCCATTGGAGAGGTTGTTACAGAGGGACTGGAGACTACCCCCCAAGAAAAATATTATAGGATGAGATAATTTGATGCAGTACCCCCTGAGCAAAGGGTAGCCTATACGCAGTCAGGCACCCGATCAAATACCCACTCACGCAGTCATACCAGGAGTGCTACTAGGAGTGTGCCATAGCCTGTTAGGCGAGAGATAGTTGCTTCAAGTAGTAGAGATCCAACAAGACCCACCACCTCCAGAGGCAATAGTAGTCATGATCCCCATCCAGATACCCCATAGTGATGATTGTGTATACACCCCTTTATTGTACTTTATGTATCTTATTCAGGGATTTGATATCCTTGTACCCATGGACATTTATTTTTGATGAGATTATGATATGCAGCGGTGATTTTTTATATGCATGTGGCTTTGATGATTTTATGATGAATGGTTATGTATGCATTTTCATTTCTATATATGTT
This sequence comes from Sequoiadendron giganteum, assembly GCA_007115665.2. NCBI lineage: Eukaryota > Viridiplantae > Streptophyta > Pinopsida > Cupressales > Cupressaceae > Sequoiadendron > Sequoiadendron giganteum. The sequence continues at coordinate 327,393,846 of CM021104.1, forward strand.
ATGTTGTTTATGATTATGCATGCTTATGTATGATGATATGATAATGGATTCATTTTATGCACTACAATGTATTCTTATATATGATGATGATTTATGGTTAGATGAACCCACAAATGAAATTATTTTCTAGAGTTTAATATGATGATGCAATGTAAATGATTTGATGGTTCTACATGATGTATGGAGTATGTATGTAATGAATGCAATGGATGCGCTTTTCTTTTTCTCAATGTATGATTATGAAAATGATGTTTGATGTAAATTGATTATGAAAATGAAGTGAAAAATTTAACATAACAATGATGAGATGAATGATTAAAATAATAATAAATGATTAATGATATGAAATAATAAATGATGATGAAAATGATATGTAAAAATGATATGAAATGATATATATGTCAATACTAATATGAAAATGATATGATGCAAATTTGATATGAATAATGATTATGATATCAATAATGACATGATAATGAAAAATGAATGGTAACTAATAATGATAATGTTGATAACGATAATGAAAATCATATGAAAGTCAATAAATGGAAATGTACGATGTAATTGATGTGAAAATGATCATGATAACGTAAATGATGATATAAAATGTGAATGATATGATGAAATATGAAAATAATAATGAAATGAGATGCAATAAATGTCCAAGTGTACTCAATCGATGTATTAAAAAGAGATGTATTTCCAACCTCAAAAAATCTGTCATACAGCCATAAAAACAAAAATGAATGCAATCTAACTGAATCATGCAATCCTAAAATTCCAAATGACCCATTTCACTGTTGTCATTCTGTAAGCCAATTATGCGCTTAATTTTCATCATTGAGCCTTTTGATATGTTGAAATTTAGTACAAGCATCAACGGGGATGTTAGCATCGATGATGACCTGAGTACAACTTTCATGATGTTTGATATATCAAGTTAATACAAGCATCGAGGTATAATTGAACCAAGATGACCTGAGTATTGTTTGCATAAACAGACAAAAGTTAACCATTTTCTTATGCAAATCCCAAAATGTCATTATGTCTTGTGACAAACTTGCACAATACTAGTGATTAGCTTACAGACAACAATCAAAGAAAAATCATATTCCTTCCTTGTGATTCTAGTTTATTACATCATTGAACCACTCCAGAGATATGATGTCATCAAATGTCAAAACAACAATTCAACTTATGCTTTAAGTTTTTCATTCATTTTAAATCAGATTAAGATCATCCAATTTGTTCAGTCTCCTAGCTGATAGCTATTTTGACCCAGTTTGATTGGATATTTTGTTTGTTATTCTAATATTTTGATACTTGACACATGTTGTCGTTTTTCTGCTAAAAAGGTTCATAAGAGGATTTTCCCCAATGGCCTTGCACTCTGACTCTTGATAAGACACAACCTAATGCTAAGGATAACACTAATCATCAAGCCATGATGAAATCCTTGTCATTTCAAGGAAATGTTAGGCGCATGATGCGGACATGATGGTCAAGCATGCATGTGATGCCGATGAAAATAAAATGGATATGAATAATGCATAAGGTATCCTAATAGATGGGAGAGCCAACCAAATCACAAACACTGCTTGTTTGCCAAGTTTTCACCATTTGTTTTTATTGCACTTTTTCTGATTTTATGATTTTTTTGTTGTTACCAAATGCCTGTTTGGTAAGTTTTTATCAAGGCAACGATTTTATTTTTATTTATTTTTTTCATTTTTTTGTATTTTCTCTTTTTTTTCTTTATTTTAAGGACATTTTCCAATTTTTATGAATTTTTTCATGACTTTTTTATACTATTTTTGATGTTTTTCAAACATAGAACCTCTTCAGGTGGATGTTGTTGGTTGGATCTTCAAGCAGGTCCCCTTTTGGTGTTGATAACTGATATGCCCCCGATCCATATGCTGCAACGATGACGAAGGGACCCATCCAATTGGGCTCGAACTTGCCTTTCTTTTCCCGATCTTGTTAATTACGAGGGTTTTCTTTGAGGACTAAGTCACCCACTTGAAAATTTTGTGGTTTGACTATGTGATTGTAACTGCAGGACATAACCTGCTGATAACCCTTTAAATGATTAGCTACACTTTGTCGCCACTTGTCAAGCAGTTCCAACTCTTGCAATCTTTATACTTTGTAATCCTCATCAAATTCCAATGGCAAAATGGCTTCTACTCCATAAACCAAAGCATACGGGGTGGCACCTATTGGTTTTGTTTGCCCACAAAGTTGGATTTAATTGAACATGCCAATCACGGTCGGCATCATTCACTGTTTTCTTCATAATATTCATAATTATTTTGTTTGAAGCATCTGCTTGGCCATTTCCCTGTGGAAAATAAGGCATAGAGAACCTGTGTTGGATGTGAAATATTTCATAGAGTTCATCAACATCTTGATTTTTAAAAGGTCTTCCATTATCTATGATAATAGAAATTGGAATGCCATACTGACATGATATAGTTCAAAATGAAGGATGAAATTTGTTTGTTGGTAACAATTGTTAAAGGAACAGCCTAAATCCACTTAGTAAAGTACTTAGTGGTCGTGATAATGAACTTGTGTCCATTTGATGATGATGGGTGTATCTTTTTTACTAGATCCAATCCCCACTGAGCGAAAGGCCGTGTTATGGTGAAGGGTTGCAATTCCTGAGCAGGAGCGTGAATGAGATTCCCATGAATTTGACATTTTGAGCATTTTTTCACAAAGGTGAATGATTCTTTTTCCATGGTCGACCAATAGTAACCCATTCTAACAAGTTTCTTTTCCAAGGTTAATCCACTTGAATGAGTCCCACAAATACCACCATGAACCTCTTGTAAGGCATTTTTTGATTCAGCGTGTTTGAGACATCAAAGGAGGGTACCATCAAGACCACGTCGGTACAAGATGTCAGCAATTAGGGTGTAATGAGAAGATTGGCGTATAAAATTCCTTTTCTGGTTCCTAGACAAATCTAGGGGCCAAATGGTGTCTTTTAGATAAGCGTAGATTTGGCCATACAAGGGAGAATCAAAACCAGTTAGGTGACAAATGATTTGGGTTCCTAGATTATCATAAATAGGAGAAAACAATTGTTTGACTAGGAAATCATACCGTGCTTGGTTCTCTGACAATTGGAGTAGTGATGCAATTGCAGCCAGGGCATCTACAACTTTATTGTCAGTACATGGAATTTGCGTGAACTTGATATCAACAAAGTATTTCTTGAAATCGTCCACCATATTTTTGTAAGGAATTAACTTGTCATCTTTAGTTTGATATTCATCATTTATCTATTTTATGACAAGTTGTGAATCACCAAAAACTTGCAGTTATGTGATTCTCCAGTCTAATGCAATTCTCATTCCAATTAACAATGCTTCATACTAAGCTATGTTATTTGTACAAGGAAACATCTGTCGATAAGATTTTGGAATTGTATGTCCTTGAGGTGTGATGAAAATAATTCCTACCCCCGAGCCATGTTGAGTGTAGAAGTCATCAAAATAAAGTGCCCATGACTACTTAGTGGTTGTTGTGAATACATCAGCATCAGGAAAATCAATGTGTATTGGATGTTCTGCTTGCATTGATGCCTCTGCCAACTAATCCGCTATGACCTATCCTTTGATGGCCTTCTGATTCACATAATGAATGTCAAACTCACTTAGGATCATGAACCATTTAGCCAATAAACTAGTTAGGGTTGCCTTACTTAGAAGATATTTTAAAGGATCAATCTTAGCCACAAGTTTTATTGTATGAGTTATCATATAGTGTCATAACTTTTGAGAAGTAAACACTACTTCCAAACAAGATTTTTCAATGAAAGTGTAATTTAGCTCATGGCTTGTCAATGTTTTTCTGATGTAATATATTGCTCGCTCCTTTCTTGTTTTGTCTTCTTGTGCCAATAATGCTCCCAAGGACACTTATGTGGCAGAAATATACAATATGAGTGGTTCACCTTGCACTGGTGGAATCAACACTAGTGGACTCATTAGATAATGCTTTATCTGATCAAATGTTGCTTCACACCTATCTTCCCATTTAAATGGAACATTCTTATGTAAGATATATGTAAATGGTAAACTCTTATCTACCAGTTACGCAATGAATCTCCAGATGGATTGCAAACGTCCTTGTAATGAGCATAGCTAACTAATGTTCCTTGGTGGTGGCATATCGAGGATTGCTTGTACCTTAGCCAGATCTACCTCAATTCCCTTTTCTAACACAATATAACCTAGAAGCTTTCCAGATTTCACCCCAAAGACACATTTCTTAGGATTAAGTCTGACTTTAAATCTTTCCATTCTGACAAAAAATTTAGATAAGATATCTAAATGTCCTTCCCTTGTATTTTATTTGGCTAAGAGATCATCTACATAATCCTCCATGAATGTGTGCATCATGTCATGAAAGATTGTAGTCATCTCCCGTTGGTATGTAGCTCCTGCATTTTTGAGTCCAAACGGCATTACGTTCCAACAATATGTACCCCAAGGACATGTGAATGTTGTTTTATCTTGATCTTCAGGTGCAATCTTTATCGGGTTATATCCAAAAAATCCATCCATTAGTGAATACATAGCATGTCCAACAGTCAAATCTACAATCATATCTATGTTTGGCAGAGCGAAATCATCTTTTGGGCATGCCTTATTTAAATCCTTAAAATCTGTACAAATTCTGACTCATCCATCTAGCTTTGATACAGGTACAATATTGGAGATCCATTCCACATAGTCTATAGACTGAATGAATCCTACATCTAACAGTTAATATAACTCCTCTTTGACCAATAATGTAACATGTGCATGCATTTTTCTGAGTTTCTGCTTCACAGTTTTTTCCCCCGACATGATAGATAAATGATGCATGATGAGGTTTGGATCTAATCCAGGCATATCTGCATATGAACATGCAAAATTGATTTGATTATTCTTGAGGAATTTTGTGAATCTTGGGACTTCCTCTTCTGTCAGTGATGCAGCAAGTTACAAGACTTTGGGTTTTTCCATAGTACCTAAATTGATCACCTCTGATGGTTCTATCAAAATAGAAGATCTTTCTTGATAGTACTCAGGGAGAGTGTCAAGTTTCCCATCTTCCAGTGCCTTTGAAAGGTTTTCACTATCAGATACGCTCTTTATTTCTCTCTTTTCATGATCTACTACTGCCTTTGTTAGGTTTTCACCATTAGATCTTTCTTTTATGTTGTTAATTTTGTAGCTAAGAAACTTGGCACTTTCATGTCTGAGACTTTGATCCTATGATTCGTTGGTAGAACCTGTTTCCGAGTTGGATGAACAAAGAAATTTTACAATGGTTTCATCATCGAGAAAATTTGGAATATCAATTGGTGCAATTTGTTCCCAATCAATGAGTTTAGGATGGACTAAGGGAAATGGATCATTAGGTTGGGTAAGGTCACTGGCAATTAAGGTCATGATACTATTATCATTCTTGTTAGGGGGAAGATCTATGATGGTATCCTCCTGTTGATAATTCATCTTGCTTTGAATCGAATCGTCATCACTTGAGTCATGGTCGCTTAGTAGGACGTAGTCAAGTGGAGGCCTTGATCTTTCCCCTTGTGTGAGTGTGGGTGTATATTTTTGTATAACATCCACTTGTTTGTCTCTCCAGAATTTATCATCAAAAATAGTGTCCCATTCATATTCATTGGAGTCAATGTTAGAATTTTTTTCTTGTATTCTAAGAATTGTTTCAGCTAACTCCTCATTGGATTTTATTTGTACTATTTCTTCCTTTTTTATCTTCGCCATATCCTAACCCAGTTTTATCTTTTGGGTGCATTGTTTTTAGTCGGATAGGTTCAACAATACCTTCTTTTCTCTTGCCTATAGGGCCATTTCCTTCATAACCCATTTGTTGCATTATTGTATAACCCTTTCCATATTCCTCAGTGGGTAACTTGACATGTTGGATAGATTCATCTTCATCAGCCAATCAAGGATAGCTCTATCTTTTGCTTCATTTTCTTGAGTATCTACCTTGATAAATCTTCCATCAAACTTGGTGATGGGAACTGAAGCTTGTGTGCCTAATGTTGAAGCTGTTGTAGCTTGTTGTATTGATTTTGATGGTTGACCATGGGATCTTGGAGACACGAGTAAATTAGAGAGACATAAAAAATATTCTCCCATCCCATTATCTTTCAATTTTAGCTTGGTGCCAAAATTCCTTATCATTTCCCTTGCTTGTTTACTATGTTTAGAAGTAGAAATGGCCAAAGCCTCTATATTATGTGGGATAAATGTGTCTTGAGTTGCTCTAAGGTTAGAACAATTTTGGCTGCTAATATGGTCCACTAGTATTGTTACTTCTTGTCCATCATATGGAAACTTCAGGCATTGATGATAAGTGGATGGAACTGATTGCATCTCATGGATCCATGGGTGACCCAAGAGTATGTTATAGGATAGATCATGATCTAGAACCTGGCAAAAAGTATTCTTCACAACAGGTCCCACTCTGATTGGTAGCATGATGAGGCCTTTGGAAGATCTTTCCTCATCATCATATGCTTTGATTGTAATTTTCCTTCGTGAATCTATAGATTGTTTTGAATAGCCCAAAGCAAGGACCAACTTTAAAGTACAAATGTTTAATCCAGCTCCCCCATCTATTAAAACACGTTTGATTCGGGCTTTATGAACCATGACCTCTAGATAAAGCGATGAATTATGGGGATGGGTCATGGAGGAGTCATCCTTTTCAGCAAAGGATAAACATGTGGGTGAGGAAAAGTGTCCCACCATGGCTTGAAATTTATTGACATCAAGGCCAGGAGACATAGTTGTGTCAATGAGTGCCTTTTCTAGAATGTCCTTATGTGCTGGTGATATTTTGAGCAGCTCCAAGATAGAAATTTGGGCCGCTTTTTTTTGCAGCTGATCAACCAAATTGTACTCACTTGGAGGGGGAATCACTGACTTAGATGAACTTCCTTTTACAATGATTTTGGCATGTCCCCTTGTTGTAGCATTGACCTCTTGATATTCTTGCTTTCCTTTGATCCTGATAGCATTGACTTGTTGATCGTCAGTGTAAATATGATTGATGGTGGTGTCGTAGACATGATTCACATTCTTGCCTTTGTCACCCAAAGATTCCCCTTTCTGATAATTGGGGAGAGGATCCTTGAATGCTTGATGATCTTCATTGGAATTATGTCCCTCAACCGTTATGGTATGGTTATCAATCAAATCTTGAACAAGATTCTTTAACCCTTGGCAATTACTTATCTTATAACCTTTGCCTCTATGATAATCACAATAGTATGAGTCATTCCACGATGGTGGTTTAACTCGAGGCTCATAGTCTCTTTGTGGTGGAAATGTGATGGTGCTTTGATTGAATAGTTCTTTAAAAATTGATTCCAAAGATTGGCCCAAGGGAGTAAAACTTTGTCGATTCGAGAAAAACTGAGGTCTGGGCACATTTGAATTTTGATTATTTCCAAGATTATTACCGTGATTGTTGGTCACATTTCCTTGGTTGGAATTATTGTTTTGGTTACTATAATTTACAACATTATTGGTGCATTGGACACCTGATACATTAAGAACAGTAGGCTTCACATTCACGTTGTTAGCATCTACCACCCCATCATTCACAACATTTTTATTTCGTGTCCAAAATCATCTTGTCATTGTTGTTTTTGTTGTACGAATTTGTACTTTCTTTATCAAGCTTTAAAATTCCACGCTTGACCAAGGCTCCTTCAATGGTGATTGCATTTTCAATCAATTTTTCAAATGATTGAGGACAATGAAGATTTAGCCTATAACTCATCTCTTGATTCAGACTGTCGATAAAGATTTCCATCTTTTCCTTTTCAAGAACAAGACAAGAATATCTTGCAAACAATCTTCTCCACCTTTGTAAGAATGTGGTGAAAGGTTCCCCAATCTTTTGTTTTTCTCTACATAGATCAAGCATGCTTATCCGATGTTGTATATTATAGGAGTATTGAGATATGAACTTGTTGATTAACTCCTCAAATTTTTTGATGGGGGGAGTGATTTTGGAAAGCCACTCCATGGATTGTCCACCCAAACTTCGTGGAAACAATCACATTAGGTAGGTATCTTCATGAGTGAACTCTAAGCTCATATTTCAAAAATCTCTTACATGGTCAATGGGATCCGTTTTCCCATTATACCTATCAAACTTCGCGATCTCGCAATGTTTTGGAAAAGGAATCATGTTAAGACTCCTATCAAATGGATATGGGAAGATATCTTCCAAAACATATTTCTTTGTTGTACCCCCTTTTATTTCCTTTATTTTCCCTTGTAATGCTCTTATTTGTTGATTAAAAGCACTAAAATCATTAAGGGGGGCCTCAGGATCCTCTCTAATCCCTTCCATGTCAAAATTAGCAAGTAACTTAGCTCCTTGATTGGCCAATGAAAGGAAATATCTTTCTTTTTTTCGTTCCAAAACTCTATCCATGAGAGTATAGAATTAAGGATCTTGTTCTGCTTCTTGAAGCATTTCTTCTGTTATCTCATCATTATTCGGATTATTCCCAATGTGAATTATCTGAAAAGGATTTTCTTCCTTATCACCACTATTGATTTTATCACCCATGTTTCTTAATGTACTTTCCCTTTCGTCTCCTTCTATGTGCTTTTGAGATCTTGTGACAACAAGCATAAGGTTTTTCCCAATTTCAACTAACCTTGATCAAAAACTGAAATAGTGCAATTTTGATGGATATCTAAGTCGGAATAGAATGAAGATTCTATTGATATGACTTATGAAATTTCTAATATTTAGCTCGTGATTCCCTAGTTGAAAGGATGATGATCCTGTTGTGGGAATTAAACTAAAAATCAAAAATAAAGATGATGTTGCACTTTGTGAGGTTTGATCATAGTTTTGTGAAAATAAGGATTTTTGTAAATGCCTAATGCTCCTAAGCTCTTTATTGCAAAACTTGATCTGGACGATTAGAATACAAAATTATCGGTTGGGGGATAAAAGAGGAACGAATAGGCTGACTGTGATTATGCCTTTGAGAAAGAGCTCTTCTTTGAAATAAATCTCATGAATATAATGGTTCTAAGGAAAAATCGTCAATGAAACCTCTAACAAAGTCGTGATATCGATGAATAAAAGTTTTGTGTTCAAGCAAAACTTTTCAAATTTGTTATTAAAAATTTCCTCCTTTTCAATAGCTTCTTATAATTGAGAGACTTATTTGGCTTCTTAATCCTCTTCTCTAGGGACTTCTTAGAAAAAATTGTAGACTTCCAGACCCTGAGCATAGAAAAAGATTAGACTAAATCACAGATTTTTGGGTGTCAGAAAATTACCCAGGTTCACAACACAGATGCATTAAAATTTTTAGCAGATGTGCTAAACTATCCAATCTATGTGTTGGATTGTTGCAAGTATGCACTAAAACAAAGCATAGATGCACTAAAATAGAGCATGAATGCGTTGAAACAGAGCACATATGTGCTAAAATAGAGGATGAATGTGCTGAAATAGAGCATGGATGTGCTAAAACATAAGATAAATGCATCAAAATAGAGAATAGATGCACCGAAACAGAGCACAGATGCACTGAAACAAACCAGGGATGCGCTAAACTATTCAATTACTGCACTAAGATAGACATGTTTTGACATTTTGATGTTTTGGATGATCTTTATCTGATTTAAATTTGGGAAAATATAGCATATAGTAGAAAACAGTTGTTTGTAAATCTTAAAATCTAAACAAAGAGTGTATGTTCTTGATATTTTCATGGGTACTGAACAAAATAAGCACTTCAAACAGACTCACTCTTATTTGTCAAAAAGGTCATTATAGCAACCACAGCCAACATCTTTAAATTGTGTCGACTCACACAGTCGTGTCACCCCCTAAAGGGCACCCATATTTTTGTCTTTTCCAGGTGCGTACTCAAGGTTAGATTTCTTGATCCCCTGAGCAAACAATCTATGGAAATTATATGGTGAGTGTCTTGGGGGAAAATTCTTCCCTCCCCTTGCACTGTGATTATTATGATGTTTGGATACTGACACGGTTGGCTTTCTACACTATGGTTCGTAGTAAAGGTATCTATTTGGCATGGAAATAGATAAACTCCCTCAGGAGACCTCCCAATCTTGAGAACAAATATTTTGGGGATGGTTATCTTGCACACTTCCGTTGAATATGGGTTTCCCCAAAATTTACTTTTGATTAGAGTGGGTTAGAAAACTTGGCTTTGGTTGTTCCCACTTAGGTCGTTCTTGTAGGGTGAGTACTTTTTCGCACTATGGTAGGCCTTCTAAAGGATTTAATAAAACATGAAATGCATAAAATGAAAAAATTAAGTCTGACGTTTTGGTCACCCAGTAGAGGGGAGAGCATAAACCTATCACCCAGCAATCACAGCAAACAAATGGTTCAGTTTTAAATCCAAATGACAATTTTCTACACTAAGTGAAGATGTTGCTTCACAACAAGCATTGGATTCATTTCAACCAAGATGAAATAATGTTTGGTGACTATCCTAGGATTTATTAATTCCATATTTAAGTGTCTATCCTAGGATTGCTTTATTTTTACTTAAGGCAGAAAAGAAATATATTTGTCCACGGATGGTGCCGGAATCAGGATTTATTTTTACACTCCCTGTATGTGCTAAAAGAACTGGTAAATGTGCTGAAATAGTTAACAAATGTGCTAAAAGAACAAATAGGGATGCGCTAAAAGAACAAACAGGGATGCACTAAAATAGTTAGTAAATGCGCAAAAACTAGAAAATGCACTAAAACAAGTCGTCGAAGTGCTAAAAGAGTTCTTGTATGCACTAAAACGCAGCTTATATGTGCTAAACCATAGCTCATATGTGGTAAACCACAGCTCTTATGTGCTAAACCATAGCTCGTATGTGCTAAACCACAGCTCGTATGCTAAACCATAGCTTGTATGCACTAAACCGCGGCTCTAGTTTGTCACCTGTCAGAAAATATGCAATAAAAAGATTAAAAATGGGGAAAGGCCCCATGGTGGGCACCAAAAATGTGTGTGTGAATATGTGTAACAACTAATAAGTTAAACTAACACACCAATGAAACATTAAATCAAAGGAAACTAATTAAAAGTAAAACAAACTCTAAACAACAGCTCCTTCAAAAGTGTTCCATTATCCTCTATCTCCAAGGATCTGTTGTAAGTTGTTGGCTCTCAGTTGGTGTATGCAACAGCTTTGGCAGAATGACAACTTAGAGAACGAGTTTATGCAACATGCATGTCCATTGCTAAATGATTTAAGCTATGATATGAAACTAAAATTCTATGAACTTGAAATGTTATGCTAAAATGCTTATTCGAATTGAACTATAGTAACTACACTAAATTCACAAAATCAAGGATGAAATCTACTCACTAAAGGGCTATATTTATAGATTTTTTGAGGCAAGAATCTAGTTGGCAAAGATCAATGGTCAAATTTGAACCTGTCAAGATGAACGGTGAGAGATTCTGGAGGTTGAGAGAAAGGTGGAAGAATGTTTTCAACCCATAAAACCTCCTCATTCAAAAATGGAGACAAATTGTCATTTGTCATTTCATTTATGAAAGTTGGTTGAAAGTTGAGGATAAATTCCCAATTAAATAAATAAATTTATTTAATTTCATCTGACATGAATTTTTAGAAGCTTTCATAATTAAATAATTAATATTTAATTATGTGAGGGATGAAAAGGTGTGTAATTAAATATTTACAATATTTAATTATGTGAGAGGTGAAAAAGGTGTTAAATTAAATATTTATAATATTTAATTCAAATGTGAGATGAAGAAAGTGTTTGGAGGAATATTCCATTATTTGAATTTAAACATTCAAACTTAGAATAATATGACAATTAAAATAAATTATGAAATTTACTTTATTTAATTAAACTAGAAGAATTAGAAAAATGAAAGATATAAATAAATAATTAAACTTATTTATATGTAGATGACTTTTAGAATATTAATTAAATAATTCATATTTAATTAATTAACAGGTTTTGCAATGACCATTTTTAGATGTATACAATAAGTTGTGCAATAGCACCTTTGACTTTTGACTTATCAAAATGCTTTGCAGGACCATTATAGGTAAATTGAACATTTCTTAATCGAGCCTCGAGGAGCCTGATATCATCCATCAAATTGGGAACTACATCAGATTATTGAAAACACTCATTTTCTAATGTCTCCATGCACCCTTCTTCATGGGAAACACCTTCCATTGTTGTCTTTGTTTTATCAAATTTCTATCTTTTAGATTGTAGCTCTCTTTGAACAACATTAAGCTCCTCTTCTTTTGACCATGCCAGCTTCTTGTTGTGTTTTAATTCCTTTTCTAATTGGTGTTTCCAATAAGCACATGGAGACATTAGAAAATGAGTGTTTACAATAATGTGACGTAATTCCCAAGTTGAAGGATCATATTAGGCTCCTCGAGGCTTTATTAGGAAATGTTCAATTTACCTATAATGGTCCTGCAAAGCATTTTGATAGGTCAAAATTCAAAGGTGTTGTTACACAACCTATAAAATTTTAAGATGCCATAACAATAGTTCTATTGGAGGTTGGTGGAGGAGGGAATTTGTGTAATGCGGTAGTGGATATGGAACATAAAGGAAAGCTCCCACTTCAAGTAGGACATCTACATACAGGAGTAACGATTATCCCTTTAAACTAAATCCAAGCTCATACCATTTCCTCAACAACTCAACAATCACCAGCCAAATTGATGAGCAATGGAAACCCAAGGCTACCACTATCTCGTGTTGCATATGAAGATGAAATTGAACCAACTATGTAATTTGTATTTCATAGTGCATGAGTTTGGAAAAATTCAGATGCTGCAAAGGGGACGTTTTTCAGCCAAGTGGTCTTCTTAGTGACAAAAGTCACAAGCGAGGAGGTGAATTGTTAAGGTGCATTCATGCATTGTCTTAGGTAGAGTCTCAACATGTTATTTGTCAAAACATGCTAGCAATAATTGAAGCGAAAATTGCAACATGGTTTCCATTGGAAAAGATGCTTTCACATTTGAAATCTTGCCTACACCTGAATTCGTATTCAATCTGTCTCTTTCTAAAAATAGACATCACAAAAATGACCACCATACATTGACATAATTGGTTGCTAGAGTGGAAAAAAGGATACAAATTTGGAATCTCAAAGCGTTAACAAAAGATTAGCATCACAATACATTTGTTCCTCAACTTGTTGCCCATCAAAAGGCAATGCAAGATTACAATTTCATTTTAAATATTAATGTTTGCAAAATGGAATTAAAATATGAAAGGTAACTCTTTACATAAGAATAAGAGAGTGGTAGCTAGGATTTTCTACCATGGCCCTTGTACCGAGAGAAGGGAGAAATTTTTCAAATTTCATTGTATTGAATAAATGAGGAGTTGTTTTGAATTTGTGCAGGTTTCATAAAAGCTTCTACTAACATCCCACACTATTTTTTCCAACTTGCAATTATTCAATGCATTTTCTTTTACCGTCATATTACAAAATTGAAACCCAAAATTTAGTCCACCCAAGAGTTATTATAAATTTTGTAGGTGACTTTCATTAAATTCTTAATGTCTAAAAAACACAAGAGTTTCATTACAACCATACTGTCTATGTATAATTGCATGTTGTAAAACACTATGTGCTATACAACCTACAACCCACATACTCTTGCATAACCCTATAAACGCAACAAACCAATTAGCTAGTCAGCCCTCACCTCCATGTGGTTACTTTTATGTATCCCCCACACTACAACTCCACCCCAAACTCTACACCCTTGAGAATTCAACAAGAATTGAGAAGTGAGTCATAACCTAGTGTGTTTTCCAACCTGCAACTATTATGTTCATTTTCTATTATAAATGTATGGAGATATTCAAATGAAATGTTTACTCAAACCAAGGGTTGTTATGAAATATGAAGGTTAACTTCAATACATTGTTTTGTTACAGTCTATAGAATAGGAATTGAGAATTGATTCATAACTCATTGTGTTTTCTAAACTACAATATGAAGGTGAACTTCAATACATTGTTATAGTGTACAAAATAGAAAGTGTTCATTGCATCAAGTCATTTCACTATCATGCAGATTATTTGTGTTTGTGTACTTATCAAAAATCCAAACATATGATTGAATACCATACTTGATTAGAATGTATATATGCTTGGAGGTGTGTATGATCTTTCATAGTGGCATGGGGTATTCAAGATCTAAATCTTAATCAAATAAGAAAAACCATAAACCTACCTAAAACCATGGATCAAGATGAGCCTAACATATCCTCCATCTTCCATATCATACCTCAACATATTTTTGAATTTTTCCTTGCCAACTACTTTAACAATCACGTAAAATTCATGATCATATGTCTTGTAAGTGGATTCCCAAAGATCCTAAACACCAGCCAAGGCACCATTGAAACTTATACCCAACTCATGTCACCCTCCATGTCATCCTTTTCCTCCATTGACTAGGGAAACCAAAATATCTTCCATGTTCAACCAACACCCATCCATCCTATTTCACCAAAGGAATACCAAAAGTCACCCTCAAAGGAATACAATACCCAATGCAAAATCCGATTTCATAAAATGCTAGTCCTAGTCTTCTAGCTCCACCCACTTTCATCTCATCCATCCCATGTTTATCCACCTCATCCATTTCATGTTTTTCCACCTTCATAGCACCTATAGAAAGTCAACCATGTCACTCACTTGAACTCATTGATCCAAATCATGACATAATAGATCCCCCTTTATGTGAAGATCAAAGTACTCCCTCTCATGATCCTAATCCATCTCATCATTCCATTCCATGTCATGACACCATATCATATCATGATACAAATATCTCAACTCCATACCATAATCCTATAAAATATATTCATTCAATAAAGCTTTCCATCCATTCAATAAATTCAAGACCCCCAAGATATAAGCATTTCCCTCACATTACATGATAATCCTAATATTTCACAAGATCCCATTCATGAACCACAAACATATAATCTTGGTTCATCCACCTTTATAAAAGCTTGTTTTCTCCTAGAATACCACATTCCTTCATGAGTTCCATTTACTTGAACACCCTAATATTAAAACACATCGAGATTCTTATGGTATTGGCTACATACCTCCTTCTCAAGATGTTGTTAGCTCTTTCAAACACAAAATTCCTCCCTTTAGATCAATATGTCCACCCCCCCATCATCTTTACCATCTATTTTTGGACCCTATCCATCAACCCTTCCATCCATCTTGGGCCCATATGTTCCTAATGCATATCCTTACGTGCCCTTTCAAGAACAACAAAGGAACATACCCTTGAATTCCTTCCAACACCTTCCACTTCAAAATCCTCTTTTTTCATAAAATCCCTCTATGGCCTATCCAAGCAATTGGGATACCAAACAAGAAATGCATAAATCAAATAATCCACAAAAAACCTAAATATCATCATGTCTCACTAAAAATACATGCCAAAATAAAGAAAAATATGCTCCAAAGTCAAAAGAAAAACATTTCCAATAAAATGGAAGGTGCCAACTAAGAAAAATTAAAAGTGAAAACAATGTGGGTTCCAAAGAAAGAAAAACAATCCATGCATTCAAATAAAAAATATAAATTGGTATCCCAAATTGCTAGTCAAAAAGACTCCATTATTCCACCATCATCCATTCCTCTGTCTAAGTATATTCCATCCCATAAGCCAATCAAAAGTCTTTCCTCATCCTCCAAATCTATTTTTGGTCCTTATATGCCCAAGTTTATTATCCCAACCCACTCTCAATCCTTCAACTTTCACCACCCTATAAGGTGTGTTCCAATGTTCTGACCCACATTCCCTCATAACGGGTCCATTCCATACTTCCATACAACCTTCATCCATCATTCCATACCTTTAATCCAATCCTTTGCATGAGTCCTTAACCCCCTTCTTCCTAACCCTATCCATTCCATTATCTTTACCAATTTTCCTACCAACGGCTTTAAGTGGGAACATGTTAGCCATGGTCCATTTAGTCAATGGGGTACTATCTTCTACAAAGAGACACTTGATACCTCCATTCATATCCATACACCTTCATCAGCTTTTGTTTCCATGGACATCCATATCCACTAGATTTCACATCCATCCATGTACCCTTGCTTGTACACTTGGGGGAAAGACTTTTCCATTCGTATGATACATTATTGATTCTCCTATTTTCACTTAGCCATCATATTCCTTCATTTATATTCCATGCTATCCAATATATCCATTCACCTTCCTTTGATCTTGTATAAAGTATTGGGGAAAAATACCAAGAACAAGTAACTAATGCATGCTTTATACCATGTGTGTCTTCCATCCTCCATATCACTTGTCGTCCATCTCATGATTCCTTTCATATCCATTTATCTTCCATATCCATGTCATGTTGTTATAACTTGTCATACCTCTTAGCATGGGGGTATGTTATTACTTTGGCATGCCATCTTTCGAGTCCTCCATAGGTCCTATATTTATCCTTTATATAAGACCAAACATTTTGGGTTCCCCTTTCATTGGTTCCTTCCACCCATAGCATTCCATATCTTGATCCATTTATCTTCATCCTCCATATAAGGTGTATCCTTACATGTCCTATCATTAATCCATAATGAATTGATCCATAACCATTTGTATCTCCTTTGGTTTTCAGCTTGACTAAATAATAAGATCTTGTTTATCATTATCATTTAATTTTTTATTTATCATTGTATTATCATTGTTATGAGCAACACATTTAAAAAAAACATAAACTCTTTAACATTCTAAAACATTGGGTTTTAGTGGTCACAACCCACTGTATTTTCCATCCTTCAACTATTTTGTGCATTGGTCCTTATCATATGCATTAGCATTTACATTTTCATTATCATGATCTTGCATATTTAGCATTATCATATTCCATGCATGACAACTTGTGCTTTATCTCAAGTCTTGTCTCTTGTCTTCATCAATATCATTCTTTTCTTTTCACATTCTAATGAAGCTTGAGGATCTCTACACATTGTTGTATACAAAGAAGGGTGAGGAATGGGGCATGAGTCTTTCTTGTGTGTGTGTATCAAGTTAGTCTTTTTGATGATGATTATAAAAATCATAACCAATAACAAAGGGTTATTTGTTCCACTCTATGATGAAACAAATGATCACTTCATATCCATTCCATTCCATCCATTTCCATATCCAACCTTTCATATCCTTTCCTCCCATATATCGAATACATTTCATAAGCTATTTATATGCTTTGCTTGTATCTAGTCAATGTGTTGCATTCCTTTCTTCTTTCCATCCACCTAGGTCATTCATATTTCTAAATTCTACACATCATTTTCTATCTACAGCTCAAAAATGATCACGTCATAGCCTTTCCATTCCATTCATCTCCATATCCATCCTATCATATCCTTTCCTCCCATATCAAATACTTATCATAAGCCATATATATGCTTTGCTTGCATCTAATCAATGTGTCACATTCCTTTATTCTTTGCATCCACCTAGGTCATTCATATTTCTAAATATTAGATATCATTATATATCTATAACTCAAACATACCTTCATTTATCATATCAAGATTGACACCATACCATATCAAGTTCAAGATCAAGGCAATATCAAGGTTATGCAATCAAAGTCTGAGGGAAACAACCATATCAAGAGTCCATGTTCAAGGTGAGTTTGTTTTATTTGATGCCTTCATTATCTTCTAGCTCTTAGACACAATTGAGGTTTACAATTGGTGTTTACAGATCTCAAGTGTTAACATGTTCATACAGAAGTCTAAAATATATCTCTTCTTGCTTGAAAAGTGTTACAAAAGTGTTCTCAGTTGTTGTGACTAACAAAATTATGAGTAACAATGTTGTTTTCTACATGTAGCAACTAAAAAATATGAAAGAGATAAGTTAAAATTATAGCTTGGGGTTCCTAATCTAATCCCAACCATAGGAGAGCATATACGAAATATTTTTGACTAAGTTAGAAGGCTAAAAATTAGGCCAACCTCCTTGGCATGCCAAAGAATCTTTCTTGTTTGACTTAGTCTCTTCATCTCCTTAAAATGTACTCTAGTTGGTAATGAGGCTTCTAGATTTTTGGAAGAATTTGAATTTCCCCTAGGTTCTTTGCATTTCCCTTAGAAAGCTCAAACTGCTCATTGATGTCCCAGCTGGTACCAAACTACCTTGACTATTCCATAATCAACTCCTACATGCTTTCCAAATGCTCTTAACCGATCATTATTTTTTCAAAGTATTGACACATGATAATGGAGTATTTTTCCTATCTTTCTCTTCCATATGGTATAGATAAATCCTTATATTTATGACCATTCATCATTTTTTGGCTATAGGCTGCTACCCTAACCTTCACAGCATATTTTCTAACTATGATTAGGTCTATAGAAAACTTTTTAAAATTCTCATCCCTCATTCAAGGTCCTAGGGCTGACATATAAGTCATCTATTCTCACTATCAAGACACCTTAATTGCCACCAATAGTGACTATCTACCTTGTCTATTAGAAGGTTAGAAAATGTATTCTGGACATGATTAATACCTTCACAACTTATTGGTCATTAACTTTCAGATTCTACCATATTTGGGTATTTCCTTGAACTATCTTCAAATATGAGGCATGACTACAACCTTTTGTGGAATTCCATCAAATAGACCACATGCCTTATGTATACTTCAAAAAAAATCATACATGTCTATGTTGATGTTTTTTTTCATTGATTTCAAAGGTAAATGGAGTTGGTAATGCAAAATGTGTTTGATGCTAACTACATGTAGAGTGAGTTGCTTCATTGTGTTGTCATGGATTGGTTTCAAAGAGATTATTCATTCATTTGGTGATATACAACCAAAGTGGTTGTTGATATTCATGTCAAAGTCCTTGTTGTTCATATATTACTTTTTCACATGGTGTTGGTGCAAAAGGTATTGATAGTTGTAAAATTTTGGCAGAGTTGTTTCATGATAAAGTCAAAGGTATTGAACAAGTACTCATTGTACATTCATCATTCACATTTTATTGTTGATGGCTAATACATTTTGATGTTGTGACACAAAGGTATTTAGTGGATAGGTTCTTACCATAAAGAAATTATTGGTGTTTATTGAGGAGATCTTCATTCTTCTACAAGGATCTAAACCAATGTCAAAATCATAATATTCTGCATCAAAGGTATATGGTCAAAATCAAAGGTTACAGATCAATTACATGTTTTCAAGCCCATTGAGTTTGTTTGAAGTTGTTTTGGGTTCTTTCATTTCTTGAATTTTTTGTCTTAAACCCTAAATGAGGTTCATTATGAAAAGTTTATAACAAGTTTAATTTTGGTTATATTTGGTTGGTGACTTACTACAACTGATGGAAAGGAACTTTAGTTATTTCTTGAGGATTTTAAACTCATGAACAATCGTCCCTACTCCTTGGCTTAATCGGCTTAACAAGTCAATAACTTATGTTATACCGGCCCTACTGCTTATGTTAGACCATTGATTCACCCCCCCCCCCCCCTCAATGGTCCTATACTCCAACAGTCTATCAAGGAACTTTTGAATGCAACCTTTGATCAAATTTGATTTTATATAGTTCTTTGATAGATTTGTATGCCCCTTTTACTGTCATATATATTTGTCTTTTGACTGCTCATCCCTACTTCATTTTCCCTAATTCTAACTATCATATAACAAACCTCTCTATATGCTTCATGAAAGTTTCCTTCTCAAAACCATTGTTTTATCTCTATGTTGCAGTATTCCTCTATCTCCTTCCTTCTTTATACTCTATCATTTAACTCTTGAACATTGGCATACCTATTCATTCATACCATTGTATCATATCAGCCCTTTGCATTGCTTCCTATTTGTCTTTCAACACTGCACATGACATGTTATCTTTGATAGTTGAATGATTATCCTTGATCATGGTGGTAATCCTTTTGGAATGACTGTACCATGCTTACATTTAATTTTCTCCTTTTTTGTCCTTGAGAATGGTGAATTTTGTGTTGATTTTGAGAGCCAACCATTATGATTTTATTGTCTCTTAATTGTTCTTTGAAAACCTCACCTAACGCCTTCTCAAACTCTACCCTATCTTCCTTTGTAGGGACTGACAACATCATTATTTGACTGCTACTATTGTTATTATAAAAAAACTACCTTTTTAACAGTCATATGACACCTTTATCATAGTTCTAAATTTATATTTACATAATTTTATATTGCATAGTAATTTACTCTTTTCATCTCATTAACCATACAGTTTTGATGATGAAGAGTGCTTCTCATGACTGTCCTTAAGGTTTTTACTCCATCAAGCATTTATTTTTGTTATGTTCACCTTCAGGATAATATTGTCCTTGACTTTATTGTCTAATTAAATTTTGTTCTTTTTATTGTCATAATGAATTTCATTGATAGGACTACCCTAGCAAGAAATGCATGTCCTCTTTTCATGATTTTCATCATAAGGGACTGTCATAGATTGTCAAAGGTTTCCTTTAATAACTTTTTCCTTTTTTTCCTTATGATGACTATTCATTACATATCATTGTCATAGGTTTTCTCTACCTTCTACTTCACCACAGGTCTTGTTTGCTTCATGAATTTATCACTATCCACAATTGATTCATTCCCCTTCTCATATACCATATTGTTGTTATAGCCATCTCTTTGTAACCTATTAAAGAAATCACTGGTTTTCAATTTGCGTATCTTCATATGCTTCTCTAAAAGTCTCAATATTAGTAGTATAGGCTTCTCCTTCTTCACTTTTAACCTTCAAAACTTCGGCAACTACCCGTTATCATGATGAATACTCTATGCCTGAGTGTAATTAAACTGTATTTTAAGGGGTACCTGATTGAGTTCATGTGATTGGATTTTTGGACTATCATAGGTTTACTATGTTCAATATTTTACTATTATTCTTTTATATATTTTTTCCAAGCATTCGTAGCTTGTTCAAAATCACGTGTTTTAGGCTTTTAGCCATAGCAACAAGGCACTGAACTATTTGATTAAATGCTTTGGTAGACATGAATGAAAAATGTGGTACATTAGAAAAGGCAGTTAATAATTTCATAAAATGCCTCAAAGATATGTGGTCTCATGGTGATGGAATGCCATGACAACCCATATAGCAGCAAGGAAATAATATGGATTGTCATGGCATTCCATCACCACGTGACGACATTTTTTTCAGGAATTTTATCAAACAGTTCACTGCCTTTTCTATGATGCTGCTTACTATTATGCTTTGATAGATTTTTTGCAAGAATGCATAGCTTGTTCAAAAGAACCTATTTTAGGCTTTTAGCCATATCAACAAGGTAGTGAACTATTTGATAAAATGCATTGGTAGACATGTATGAAAATGTGGTAGCATAGTGAACTATTTGATAAAATGTCTCAAAGAAATGTGATCTCATGGTGATGGATTGTCATGGCATTCCATCACCATGAGACCATATTTATTTGAGTCATTTTATCAAATAGTTCACTACCTTTTCTATGCTACTTTTTTGATAAAATGCCTCAAATAAATGTGATCTCATGGTGATAGAATGCCATATAGTAGCTTGTTGAAATATGGATTATTGTGGCATTCCATCACCACAAGACGAAATTTCTTTGAGGAATTTTATCAAATAGTTCATTGCCTTGTCTATGCTACCAAATTTTTCATACATGTCTACCAAAGCATTTTATCAAACAATTCACTACCTTTCTTCTATGGCTAAAATCCTAAAACAACTTATTTTGAACAAGCTACGCATGGTTGCAAAAAAACTATCAAAGCATAATAGTAAATACGGGTTGTAATGGAATTCCAACACCATGGCTAAATAGTAAATATGTATTGTTGAGAAAATCTATCAAAGAATAACATTAAATATGGATTGTCATTTCATTCTAACACCATGGTCTTGGAATTCCATGAAAATCTATAGAAAAGGAATAGAAACAGGTACATAGAAATAGATCATTGCCTAGTCTATGGCTTGTCATGGAATTCCAATCACCATGGTGTTGTAATGCCATGAAATCCATATTTACTATTATGCTTTGATAGTAAAAACCCAATGTTTTCCAACAAGCATATACATGCATAATATGATTGCAAGTTGGAAAACACAACGACAACCAATAGATAAGCAATCATACATAGAAACAATTCATTTCCTTGTCTATGGATTTTCATGGCATTCTAACCACCATGGTGTTTCAATTCCATGACAATCCATATTTACTATTATGCTTTTATAGTAAACACCCAATGTTTTCCAACAACCATATACATGCATGGTATGATTGCAAGTTGGAAAACACAGTGTGAGGTGGGTATATGTCTACCAAAACACAATGGCAACCCATAGATAATAAATCATACATAAAAATAGTGCATTGCCTTGTCTGTGGCTTTTCATGGCATTCCAATCACCATGGCGTTGGAATGCCATGACAATCCAGATTTACTATTATGATTTGATAGTAAACA
The DNA here is from genome assembly GCA_007115665.2 of Sequoiadendron giganteum. Lineage (NCBI taxonomy): Eukaryota > Viridiplantae > Streptophyta > Pinopsida > Cupressales > Cupressaceae > Sequoiadendron > Sequoiadendron giganteum. The sequence continues at coordinate 327,416,453 of CM021104.1, forward strand.
CACAATATTTTCCAAAAACCATATACATGCATAGTATGATTGCAAGTTGGAAAACATAGTGTGAGGTGAGTATACATGACTGTCAAAACACAGTGGCATGCCATAGATAAGAAATCATACATAGAAATAGTTCATTTCCTTTTCTATGGCTTTTCATGTCATTCCAATCATCATGGTGTTGGAATGCCATGACAATCCAGATTTACTATTATGCTTTGATAGTAAACATAATGTTTTCCAACAACCATATACATGAATTGTATTATTGCAAGTTGGAAAACATAGTGTGAGGTGGGTATATGTCTACCAAAACACAATGGAAAGCCATAGATAAGAAAACATACATACAAACAGTTCATTTCCTTGTCTATGGCTTGTCATGGCATTCCAATCACCATGAGACCAAATTTCTTTGAGGCATTTTTCAAACTGTTCACTACCTTGTCTATGTTGTTGCTTACTAGTATGCTTACTGATATTCTATCATAGACAAGGCAGTGAACTATTTGAAAAAATGCCTCAAAAAAATGTGGTATCTTGGAATTCCATGAAAAACAAATGCAATTGGCAATTGCAATTATCACTCTAGTATGAATGAATTAATATCTTTGAGAATAGTATTTGGTTGCATAGGTGGAGTTCCTTATAGTTTTTTATTAAAGATTAAAATGGGTTTTGAAGGGGTCTGAAACCCTTTACAAAAGAGAACAGCTAAAGCAAAAGATAACTACAAAAAGCACATAGCAGTCAAAAAATAGCACACCATCAGCATGACATTAGCTGAAAAGGAGGGACAAAAATAGCAACACATGTTCTTTAGGATATCAGCAGCCTCCATATTGCACACCATAGCCTTTTGACAATCATCCATGAATTCAGTAGAATCTTTAGTAGGAGCCCCATCTTATACCTTAGTCTTATTCCTCGTTCTGGCCCTGGGCCCACCCACATTCACCTTGCTAATCAAAACATTTTGCACCCCACCAGCCTTCTCCATGGAAACCTCTTCCTCCAAAATCTTACCACCAGCACCAGTATCCTCAATAGGAGCAATTCCCTTACATTTATTAGCCATTTCAAAAGGAGTTGAAATGCCAACAGACTCAAGCTTCACAATAGATTTAGTCCCCTCCCCACCCTTCTCCAAATTAGATGGGGTTCCTTATAGTTGTGGGTATAGTTTCAAAATATATTGTTGATACATCTACTGAAGATGAAAATATATATCTGTGAGCCAAACTGCATTGCTTGTTAAATAAGGTGTTTCCCATTTTCTGAGAAAATTTGGTTAGGGCATCTCCATCTACAAATATCACTCTAGTTATCATCATATATCTGCAATAATCACTCTAACTATCTATAATTATTTTGGAAAAAATAGTGGGAGATGAGTATATGTTTGCCAAAACATAGTGGCAATCCATAGATAAGCAATCATACATAGAAATAGTTCATTTCCTTGTCTATGGCTTGGTATGGCATTCCATTGACCATGAGACCACATTTCTTTGAGCCATTTTTTCAAACAGTGTGTTGCCTTGTCTATGTTGTTGCTTTCTATTATGCTTACTAATATTCTTTCATAGGCAAGGTAGTGAGTTGTTTGGAAAAATATCTCAAAAAAATGTGGTCTCATGGAATGCCATGACAAACAAATCCAATTGGAAGCTGCAAGTATCACTCTAGAATGAAGGAATTGATATATTTGAGAATAGTACTTGGTTGTGCAGGTGGAGATCCCTAAAGTTGTGGGTATAGTTATTAGCTATGCAATGTGAACTAATTGCATAACTTCTTTTAGGTTGACTTTGTAAAAAAACTATATTGTAATTTAAATTTTGTCATCTGTCTATCAACATCTACTTATTAGCTATGCAATGTGAATTTTTCTTTTAGTTGGAAATATGTGCAATGTAATGAAATGGAAAACACTCGGTGTTTATAAAACTACAACCCGCATAACAACATACCCAAACCCTCATGGTTTTTAAGCCTATATATGTAGGTGTGCATTACAAATAGCAAGAACACTGATTTCTTACCATTATCACCAATAATGACTAAATTTGTTGAAAGTGGTGAAACACAGAGTGTTAATGGTTCTTGGGAAACAATGGGTATTTATAAAATAGTATTTAATTACATTCCTAAGGTCTAAATAAAAAAATCTTTTAAAGATATTCATATTCTTTTTTAAAATTCTAAGATGCAAAACACTAGGTTTTACAAAACCTGCAACCCACTTAAAGTCTGAAAATAAATTACAAACAAAAACCCTCATAATGTTTTAAAACTCTTTGCAACTAACAACCCAAATGATTAGAAACCCCCCAACTCACTTTAGATGTTTTTTTGGTCTCCCCCTTCTCTCCAACCTGTACAATGAAAGAGCCAACAACACAAAGTGTTAAAGGTTGTTGGAAAACAATGGGTGTTTATAAAATGGTTTTCATTTCATTACATTCTGATGATCTTAATAAAAAAATATTTTGAAGGCATTCATACTATTTTCTAAGATTCAAGGTTCTCAAAACACTAAGAAACCTGCAACCCACAACAACAATGCACCTATGTGCATATGAAAACGCATGAAACCATACATAAAAATATACTTGAAATGGAACCTATCTACATATAGTCAGTTACAAACCCCTCACCTCAATTCGGTTGGTTATCTCCCCCACTTGCAACTTCCCCTTGCTCTCCAATGTTTCTCTTTCAACCCAGAGAATGAGAAAACCCTCTCCAACATTTCACTTTCAACCTGCAGAATGAGAAAACCCATAACACAAAGTGTTTTCCCAAAATAGTACTTGTTACAATTTAAAACGCATGTCTTAATCACATCAACACCCTTCCCACCCACAATGAACAGATGGATTCTCACACAAGGAAAAAAATACCAATGTAATTCGACGATGGGACACCTGGACTCACTTTCCTCATCGTGACATTTCCTTTTGTCTATCGGTTTCGTCACTTTTATCATCCGTCTGGTGGGCCTCGCACTACATCATCTCATCATGTTATGTATTCTTCCATATATTTTTTTGCATATGGCTTCTGAAGATCATTGGCATCCGGTGTTGTCATTGATGGCAACCTAAGTCATTGATCTAGTCCCCACTTCAGTATTTATCCATACCGGAAGACAGAATGAAGAACAGGGTCTCTGATTGAACATGAACCTATTTTCATTATCAGCTTATCATTTTAAGTTGTGGATCTCAGAGAAAGGTATTTTTATGTTTGTACTATCTTATCCAAGAAGCATTTGGGTGTGCATTCACTAGTGTACGAATTAGGAGATCCGATGTATTGATTTTCTATTTATCAGTGCTAGAAGGCCGAATTGGTGGATATAGCCATTGCAGATGTTTAAGGAGTAATTTCTTAAATAAAAAATTGTTCAAACATGTTTATTTAGGTCCTCACTATGCTATGGCTGACTTTGGATGGTGCGCATTTACAATCATATGTGGATTTAGTCGATGGTTAGAAATTATTTTATGTTTTATTAAAGCCGAGATACGGTTGATTGAATCCTTAGTTGTGGATATACATAAGTGATCGGTTATATCATTTTGGAAGATGTGATGTGAAGTATGTTAGTGTGTGGTACAAAATTTAGAAGGATAGTAATGCAAATTCACTTGTGCATGGATTTGTGATGCGAATTACAGAGCAAAATCAGACAGAAGGTCTGAAATCAACTAATGTGCTTAACTGGAACTATTCTCAAGAATTTGTAGATGCTAATTCATATTTCATCACTTATGTTGCCTTTTGATACATATTGTAAGGTAGTGAGCCTTTCAGTTTTGAGCAGTGAGCCTGAATGCAAGTGCATTCCCATTTTATAAAACTTATATTTGAGTACTCAAATTGTGGATTGACCTCCACCATGGCTTTTCCCCTAATAGGGTTTCCAAGTAAAAATCCTTGTTATGGTGTTGTGGATGATTATTTTGTGTGCTTGCATCTTTCCTTTGGTTTAATTTTGAAATGGTTTAAATATCAAATTAATAAAGTTAAGATGTGCAGAACACCGATTCATCCCCCCTCCCCCCCCTCTCAGTGTTCCCTGATTCCAACAATTGGTATCAGAGCTTAGTTCCTCGAAAGTATTTTAGTTGCTTGAGGTGGATCTTGGAATGTAATGGACTCTAGTAGTATTGAACAGCAACTTGTGGTGGCACTTGATGATCTTGATCAATCTAAAGTAGAAGTCCAAGAATTGAGATCAAATCTTAAGGATGCTGAGAAATTCATTCAAACATTGAAGGATCGGATTTTTAAATCTAGGGAGAAGAGAAAGGATCATTGTGATCAGATTAAGAAAAAAGAGAGAAGAAGCATGGATGATGTTCACCTGAATCAAACCTTGAAGGATCGGATTTTTAAATCTAGGGAGAAGAGAAAGGATCATTGTGATCAGATTAAGAAAAAAGAGAGAAGAAGCATGGATGATGTTCACCTGAATCAAACCTTGAAGGAAATAATTGAAGAATGTGAAAAGCTTGCCAGAGACAATGCTACCCTAAAACATGAGATGGAATCTATGGTGATTAAGTTGACTAAGGAGATTGAAGAAAGAAAGAAGAATAAGGAGAACCTTGCTCAGTCCTTAAAAGAAAAATTTGATGAATGTAGAAGAATAAATGGAGAATTCATTCAATTGGAGATTGAATTGCAACAATCCAAAAACAATGAAGAAGAGCTTGAAAAATAGATTTTTATTCTCAGGGATGAACTTACTACTGCAAATGAATACAAGGAGAAGTTTAAGATTAGCTCAATTAAGCTTGATGAGCTGACTCAAGGACAGAAGAACGAAAATGACAAGAAAGGCCTTGGATATGAGAAAGGAGAATGTTCTGGATCTGGACAAAGGAATTTTAGGCAAGGAAAGTTGATGAACAAAGCAAAAAGGCATCTGGTAAGACAACTTAATGCTCAAAATTTTAATGGATATTGTTTTTCTTGCAATAAATTTGGTCATATGATAGCTCAATGTAGAAGTAAAATGAAATCAAGTGATTCATCATTCCTCGGTCGGTGTTTCAATTACAAAAATTTTGGTCATAAGTCAATTAAATGTAGAAAAGTGTCAAACAACTCTGTTAGTAGAAGGAATGTTGAATATTATACCTGTGGAAGATTTGGGCATATTATTGACCAATGCAGGTCAAGAAGAAATCAATGGAATGGTTGGTCTAGACAAGGAAATAGTATGTGCTATAATTGCAACAAATATGTTCACATTACAAGATTTTGTAGAAACAAAAATATGGATAGAAGAGGTCTAGCATACAAAGATAAAAATACACAGAAAGACAATAAAGAAAAGGGAAAAGTGATTGTGGATGAAATAAGAGATCATATGAAGAAGACAAAAGAATGAGTCTGATGCAGGAGATGGTTCTATACCGGAACTTGCTTCTGGTAATTCCTCCGGAAATTGATTTCAGGCCATTGGCCTAGGGGGAGTTTTTCAAGAAAATCATTTTTCCCCTGTCCATAAGCTAGTACTGGAAAGTGAAAGATTGTCAAAATCTATATTAATGATCTATAGATGCTTTGGAAAACATTCACAAGGAAATTCAAGAAATCATAGGTCCACAGAAGAATTTTTCTCACACTATCTGAGAAAACAGGGTATCTAGAACACCTTCTAGAAAGTGAAGGACCTAATAGAATGCAGACTAGAATAGTTGATTGAGATACTGAGGAAAGGAGAGACACTAGAAGAAACCATCACTATTTTGGAATCTCTCATTAGGATTATCAACTAGACATCTAAAAACAACAACATGATCATAATCATTGGGATTGCAATAGAAGCATGGAAAAAGTTTCTTCCAGAGATGAAAGAAAAGTACAAAATGATCTTTTAACTCAAATAGCGAATGTATGTCTTCAAATTTTGAACCAGTTTTGAATAAGTAAGTTTTTTTTTACACTCCATAAGATACTATTGTAAGAAATTATTTTTGGTTTGGCATTGATGTCAAAGGGGGAGAGAGAGCAATGAAAAATGCCTCATCAAACTCAAGGGGAGTTGTGACAGTTATAACTTTTTGAAGTATTAAAGGATTATAGTATGTTGGTTCTGACACTTAGTCATTTTTCACTAAGTGTTGCCATCAATGCCAAGGGGGGAGATTGTTGGCATATGGCTTCTAAAGATCATTGGCATTTGGTGTTGTTATTGATGGCAACCTAAGTCATTGATCCAGTCCCCACTTTAGTATTTATCCATATCGGAAGACAGAATGAAGAATAGGGTATCTGACTTAACATGAACATATTTTCATTATCATCCTATCATTTTAAATTGTGGATCTCAAAGAAAGGTATTTTTATGTCTGTACTATCTTATCCAAGAGGCATCTAGGTGTGCATTCACTAGTGTATGAATTAGGAGATCCGGGGTATTGATTTTATGTTTATCAGTGCTAGAAGGCCGACTTGGTGGATATAGTCATTGCGGATGTTTAAGGAGTAATTTCTTAAACATTTTTTGTGTTCAAACATGTTTATTTAGGTCCTCACTATGCTATGGCCAACTTTGGATGGTGTGCATTGACAATCATTTGTGGATTTATCCGACGGTTGGAAAGTATTTTATGTTTTATTAAACCGACATATGGTTGATTGAATCTTTAGTTGCGGATATATATAAGTGATCGGTTATATCATTTTGGAAGATGTGATGTGAGTTATGTTAGTGTGTGGTATAAAATTCAGAAGGATAGTAATGTGAATTCACTTGTGCATGGATTTGTGATGCGAATTGCAAAGCAAAGTAGAGAAGAAGAGCATAATCAAACAGAAGGTCTGAAATCGACTAATGTGCTCAACCGAAACTATTCTCAGGAATTTGTAGATGTTAATTCATATTTCGTCACTTGTGTTGTCTTTTGATATAGATTGTAAGGCAGTGAGCCTTTCAATTTTGAGCAATGAGCTCTATGCAATGAGCCTAAATACAAGTGCATTCCCATTTTGTAAAACTTATATTTGAGTACTCAAATTATGGATTGACCTCCACCATGGTTTTTCCCCTAACAAGGTTTCCACGTAAAAATCCTTGTGTTATGATGTTGTGGATGATTATTTTGTGTGCTTGCATCTTTCCTTTGGTTTAATGTTGAAATGGTTTAAAAATCAAATTAATAAAGTTAAGATTTGCAAAACACTAATTCACCCCCCCTCTCAGTGTTTCCTGATTCCAACAATATGTTGTTATGTATATTTTTATGCATTTTTGTATGTACATAGATGTGTTTTGTCTACACTTTAGCTGCATCCACTTATTTTTCTACTTGTTTTTATATTAATAAATACATGCTAAAGATTGCATTCTAAAGCTCTATATTGAAATATCTATTTGTAACATATGCAAAAATATATAAATATACAAGGTTCCTATAGGTATTAGATAAAGTGGAACGTAGATAAAATATTGTACTCTAATACATATTTGTATATAAAGAATTAAATACATATGAAAAATTCTAAATATGCAAATAATGAAGGAAAGAACAACACAAAATATACTTATATTTATGATATAAGTGGATATATTTATATTTAATTACTAATCAATATCTAAAAGAGAAAATAAAATACTAAAAACCAAATAAAATCTAAAAGGAACTGTTTAAAACACTTATTATGTTGAAGGCATTCCCTATATGAACATTACCAGCTGACTTTAATGATCGGCGATTCAGAATGTGGTAGAATTATGGCTGACCATTGAAAAAGATATGACCACTTGATGAAACCAATATAAAATAAATAAAAATAATATTAAAAAATAAAAAAATTTATACAAAGAAAGAAAGTAAAGAATCAAATATTCTTTCTACATTTCCACTACAAAAAAATCTAAAAACGAAAAAAAATCATAATCATTATATTTTACAAAAAATATTTTATTACACTAAATTTACCTTATTGCAGTGTAGTAAAATGCATACCCTTGCATTTTCAAACTCGTTTGGGCCCGCCTTGCTTTATTTATCCTCGTTTATGGCTTAATTTTCCTTATTTTGCATCTACAAGCCGTATGAATTACATCTTTTTCTGGCTAATCCCAACATTCTCCAATGCATAAATGATAATCTAATGGTCTCATATGTGTGTCTCTGATTTTTAGGTCAGGACTAACACGCCACCTAGGGCGTCTTTGTCCCCCAAAGGTCTCAAGACCCTAATTTTGAGGCATCTTAATTATGCCCCTTTTTGGTGTATGTGCCCCAAGTTTCATGACTTGGGACTAAGATGCCACCTAGGGTGTCATAGTCCTCCTTGATTCATTTTTAGGATTTAATTTCAAATTTTGGCGGGATTTAGCCTCCTTTATTTAATGAATTCATATGTCGGCTTGGTGTGATTTAATTTCAGGATATTAAGCATAAGTATAAATACAAGGTTCCTCCTCTCATTTTCTCCTAACAATATATCTAAGCATCCAAGCAACTTGATTATTCATTCCTAAGGCAAGTTTATGAGTATCCAAGAGCAATTCTTCAATCATTTGGAGCCATCATCAAGATTCAAGCATCATATCAAAGATCTTCTTGCATCATGTGTGTTATTTTACTAACATTTGTGATGTAGGGATTTGATTCAAGCAAGCAACTCAATTCCATATCTTTGGTTCAAGATCCATATCCATTGCATCCATTTCACATAGATTTGTAGACCTTACAAGGGTTTGGTGAGTTGTAGAATTTCATGTTGTTCATTCACCATTTCCCTTCATTACTTTATTTCATATCAAGTTTTAATTACCCACAAAGGGGTTTGGCCAAGGCAAACCCACATTCACTAACAATCAACAAGTTCTTTCCATCTTGCATATTTGTGTTTGCAGGTTTAGGTTGAAATCTTGATGATCATTTAGAGTGAAAAGTTATAAAAGTTGCAAAGTTTCATTACAAACTTGTCATCTTCATGGAAACTCACCTATAGGCTAGATCTGGAAGTTTCTAATTTTGAGATCGGAAAGGAAGCAAGTGTAGACCTTGGAGCCCAAGATCAAATTTACATTTTTCAGAAATTTGAAATGGGACTAATACGGCACCTTGGGCATTTTATTCCTCCCAGGCATATTTTTTAGAGATTCCTTCAGATCCTGTTCTGACATCTAATGATTTCGTATTTGCCCTGAAAAATAGCAACAGGACTAATACGCCACCCAGGCCATCTTAGTCCTCCAAGGCACTTTTTTGGCAAATTCTTTACATTTCTGAAATCCTCACAACATCTCCAAATTTCATAGGTACACATATCCTATCTCCCTATTGCATAATTTCATTATTTGCATCTCTCATTTTGCTTGCATAACTAGGTTTTGTAGGTTGAATGCTCATTTGTCTTTTCCAAGAGTTTTCTTGGTGTTGAACCCCTTAAAGCTAAAAGAACCACCCCTCCTAGGTCCTCCTCATTGTGAATTGACTCACCTTGTGAAGTTGGTAGTCAATCCAATTAGGACTCCTATTGGAAAATGTGCCTCAATTTACTGGCTTGGATCTCTAAAAGAGGCTTGATGAATTTATTCCCTTATCACTTTACCGTGGTGTTATCATTTGGTTGGCTTGACCCGTTGGTCTCTTAGACTTAGTCTAATTGGTGAGACTCTGAGGGTTGTCACACCGATGGGCCAATGAGCATGGAGTTGGCGGAATGTTTGTTGATTTTGGCTTTATCGGCAGATCGGTCGCCCATCAGCAGGAGGCAATACTATGCCTCGTTGATGTGTTGATGCTCTGCATCAATAGCTACTACTAGATTTATTTGACGATGTTGGCTACGTTTCGCATAATCCTAAAGTAGGTACAGTCGAAAACCTTTTCGTCGAGCAAAATTTCCTGTGCACATGATGTGTGGCATGTAATACCCCTCCATTTTGCTTCTTGTTCAAGTTGCTTTATGCTATGTTTGGTTGTAGTTACCTTGCTTCTAGATACATTTTGTTATGATGTTTTCATTGCTACTATTGAGCGACAACTATTATTGTGGGATGTAGTTATCTGATTATTGTTTCACATGTATTATGGATTAATGATGTTGTAGAGTTAACATGAGATGTTATTATGAGATTACTGGATTATGATGGAAGTGTCAGTTTTCATGAGTGTATGGGTGAAGAGGATGAATTCATATCACTCGCTTGCGAGCGCCCTGTGAATCCGTAATTTCTTCTTCACGGTGTGTATTATATGCTAGATATATTGTATGATGTTGTTTATTTGGTTGCAGGATTGTAGATACATGACATCGACTCCACCTGGTTTCACAGGTTTGAGTGTGTTGATCCAACGGTTAAGTTGAACGGGAGATAATAGCTAGGTAACATGTGTCAAGTTTACACCCTAACCTTAGTGTGTCGTCAATTGTGTGTGTCGAGTCATTGTCTGTCTTGTTTTGATGTTATTTAATTCTGAAGAATTCTTGATTTGAAAATAGATATTTAGAATAATTGCATTTAAATCATGTTGATGGTTATTTAATTTAAATAATGCAATGTGGATAAAAATTTATATTTAAATTAATTAATTATATTTAGTTTATTTAATTAATGAAATTTGATCCAAGGGGTTGAATTTAGTTATTAAATAATTTAATTAATTAATTAAATGTGATGCAAGAGAATGAAAGGAAATAAAAGAATTAAAATTAAATTTGGAATTTAATTTCAACGTGTGGGAATTAAATTGAAAATTGTAATTAAATGTTTATTTGGGAAATTAGTTGCAACTTTGGAAATTAACTTATTATTTGAAATTGCATTTTAAATTGAAATTGAAATATCTAATTTGCATGTAATGTGAATTAGGGTTGAATTAGGTATTTTTGATTTATAAAGAATACATGTTTTAATTTTAGGGTAGAAAGTTTTTAGAAAAATACATTTTTACAGCAGGGAAGAAATTTTAGAAAATTTGCACAAGGGTTTGAAGAAAGTTTGATTGTAGAATTGATTGAAGGAAATATTGTTTGCATTTGTTGGATTTTGGATTGGATTCATTGGAGGATTGAAGAAAATTCAGGAAATCCTTGGATGAGGCTTGCATCAGAAATTCATCTCTTCCTGTAGCTTCTTGTACCAGGTTTTCCTCTTTGTGTTTTATTGTTCTTGATTGTTTTTCTTTAAAATAGTAATGATTAAAGATTTTTTTGTTAAATCTATTTTAGAAAATAAATTTGATATTATAAGAAAAAAATTAAACAAAGTTACAGCCTTTGCTTGTGAAAATTCTTGAGTGAAAATTGTGAAAACCTTAGTTGAATTTAAATTATTTGGGGAAATCAATTTTGTTGTTATTGAAATCAAACATAGAGATTGAACAATGCATTTAGAATGTTTTTAGAAAATGAAACCCTTTGTTTATTATTAAAAATCGGATTTTAAAATCTGCAGTATAGTTATATTTTTCATGGTAAAATGGTCTGGTTGCGTCGCCTATAACTTCACTTTCACAAACTGGGTTGTCAGGAAATTTAAATTTTTTTTTTATTTTGAAATTTTCTTATTCCTGTCAAAAAATCGCAAATATCCAAATCATAGTTTTTGAGTTATGCTTGAAACATGAGACTGCTATTAAGTTATTTTTTATGGCTGTTCTGAAAATAAAATAATAATAAATTGATATTTATAAATATTAATATTTTATGTATTGCTATTATAATATTAAAATATTATTTAATAATATTTTATATTATAATTTATAATATTAAAGTATTATATTTATTTATATTATTTTAAATAAAATTTGTATATTAGATTAGTGGAATTAAAATTATAAACATATGGAGAAATTATTGTTTATTTTAAAATGGCATGTTTAAGTTTAATTGAAGGAGTTAAATATTTGATTTAAAGAATGCATAATTTAAAACTTAATTGTGGAATTTAAATTCATATGTAAAAGGTCCAATTATTAATTTGATTTAATTGAAAAAATATATTTATATTTTGCAATATTGATGATAAAGGATATTTTATTTTGAATTAATCAATTTGATATTCTGTAAAGAATAGAAGATATGTTAATGATTAAATATATTTAAATATATTAATTTATATTTAGTATATATATATTGAAGGTATATATCCATTTGAGAGAATAAATAATATTTTATCTTATTTTATTTTGTTGTTTGCAAATTGGGTATTATTAGTGTTTTAAAAGAAATGATTAGTATGTGTAGAAAATGTATAGAGAAAGATATTTTATTATATTAAAGTGATTGCATGTTCTAAATAGGAAATTGAATGAAATGTAAGATTTGGTTAGGAAATGGAAAGAGTTTACTTGCATGGATTTGTGTCGATTTAAAAGTAAATTAAGAAGTTGTTTTATTGATGAGGCAATCAATTATGTTATTTATTAATTTTTATTTAGATTAATTGAATCATTGTGATTGGATTATGAAAGAGATATGGATTTAGTATATCCAAAAATAGTATCTTCCTCATAATTATCTTAAAGGATCTAATTCTCTGTGTTCGGTAAAGGGAAGTAAGTTTATTTTTTTTAGATTTCCAATAATAAAAAGGGAAATAGGGGTTATGATTATTTTAGATGATCTAGTTATCGTGTCTTTGACTTTGTCAACACTACCTATTGAATGAATATGGATTTAGGAAATCCAAATATTAGATTTGATAGATGACTTGAGTGTTTTTGTTGCTATGTCGTCAAGTTGCATTGTTGGTTTTGGGATTTAGTGTTAGTCCTAAATTATAAGTCTTCCAGAAGAACTTAGATGATAAGGGTTGTTGAATCTTTATGCCATCCAGTTATTTTCCCTTGGGTAGTGCATGGCGTCTTTTCAGTTTTACCCGATTTTCACGAACGAGGATGTTTGCACCTCCTTGGTTTAGGAGCGGATTATGGGATCCATGTCTCCTTGTATGGAGTGACCTTATGATGTGGTTTCATCCTATTGCCTCCTGTGAAAGGAGTGGACTATGTGTTTTGTTGCCTCCAAGATGTTTGGAGTGACTTATATTATTTGTATCCTCCTTGTGAAGGAGTGGATTATGATGCCTAGTTGGTATGCACTTATGGTTCCCTTGGTGGATTGTTTGGGTGTGTGTTGTCCATTAGAAGAGTGACTTTTGATAGGGGCCGGAGCCCAAAGTGGTAAACCGGGTAACCTTCAGAAGTGAGTTAATCAAGTGATAATTAAATTAATGTACTTAGATGATTAAGATGCAGTTTACACTAATCAAGATAATTTAATCCTCACTCATAGACACAAGGGCTTGTTTAGACTTGGGATGAGTGAGAAGGCCTGGAATGGCAAGATCAACTATCTTGTCCTTGCGAGAGGTAGTTGATTCCACTTGAGTGAGTATGAGTGCCGGGATTCGGTTGAGGCCACCAGGATTACTTGTGCCATAGCCTATGAAGAATGCCCAGAGGAGATCTCATGACAAACCTTGCGATGACACTCTATCTAGGACAAATGTTGTTAATTGTTTTATATGTATGGTTCTATGAACATACTTGATCTACTTTATGTCTGGAAGCAATGTGACCTATGTCAGTGATGTTTGATTTGTACTTGTGTTGTACTTGAGTTGAACTAGATTTGTACTTATTGATGGCATTTATTTGGTTATGTCAGTTTGAGTCAGTATGAATCTGCCTTTGGTTAGAGGTAGTAGAATCTTTGTCCATGTTACTTTGTTACTATCTCCTAGCATGGGGGGTGGGCCTTCAGGTACCACATTGGTAGGGTGGAATATGCACCAAAACCGTTGGGTCCCCATCTATCTTCAGTACTTGGTGGCGAGACATCCAGATGGACAGCTCACGATTCTTGTTGTAATTACTTGCATTGTAATATTTTAACTTGTATAAGTTATTTTATCCCTCTTTTGTAAGAGGTGGAGTTTGTAATTGTAACCTTATGTACTATTGCCTCATTCTGGGAATGAGTGTTGTAACTATTGGTTTAAGATAATGTTTATGAGATTGTACCTTGGTTGATTATCTTGTTATGTTAAGTGGTATTCTTATGATATATGATGTTTATTTCATAAGTTTATAATGCTATAGTTATATGTAATATGTATGTGTGGGTTTAAGTAATCCTAACCTTGTAACTTTAGAGGTTGTTGTTAACTAGTAAGTGAATGTGTATGTTAAATGCACTTTATAAAAAAAAAAATTAGTTCGCTTAAGACGTTAATTGCAACTTCTTTTAAGGTTACTTGGCGGGGCATTACATGGCGGTTTGTCAAAGAGGTGAGCGTAGCGAAGAGATGGTGGGCCCCGAGCTGCTTTATGTGAAGGGTTGTCCGACCATGGACACTTGTCTGCACCTCGGGAGTTTCCTGGGAAATCTAGCGGATGTCACTAGAGATTCCCCAAAGGAGCTCTAGTGGCTTACACGTAGGCCAAGGGAAGAGTGCGAGCGATGGACACGTGGCAACCTCAGAAGCTCATTCCAAGTGAGCTCATGGGAATCTTGGCGATTACCTCCTGGATGCCTCGAAACCTCCTGAGTGATGGACACATGGCTTGTGGAACTTGATAGGGCTTGTGGTCGGTGTTTCAGCAATAACAGATTATTGTCGGTCTGGAATGTGATGAAATGGTTAGTGATGGCGAAAGGGGTTCCGGACCTCGATGACAGTTGACCGATCACTTTTCGGTCAAGTGGAGGAATGAATAGTAGTGTGACACATGGTGATTTATCATTGGTATTTTTTGCACCGTTGTTGCAAAACAACATTTATTGGTGAAAGCTAGATCGGTGAAAAAGTGATATATTTTGCAGTCATATGAGATTGGATGTTTTGGCGGTTGGTAGAGCCTAAATTTAGTATTTTCTCTGCAAAAAAATTATTAAAGGAGTGTTTTGATGCAAGATTGCAGGTGGATCTGATCCAAGATCGATTTGGCATGTCGGTCAAGAACTGAAATTTAATGCACCCTAATTGGTGGTTGTATGTAAACTTGTAATAGTCAGTCTTGACTAGAAGTTGAACAATCATAAAAAGTAGAACATAGAGAAAAGGGTTGATGAGTTTGTATTTGTTGTATGTCAAAATAGCATTGTAACAGTGAGTGCATGAAAACTCACGTGTTGATGTGAACTATCTATCAGAGAGTGAGGACTGTAACTTTGTATCTAATAATTGCTTACTGTAATACAAGGTGTCTTTCTCTTGGTGTGGTGGGTTTTTTCCTGAAAGGGTTTTCCCATGTAAATCTAGTGTTATCTCTATAATCATTTTATTTATGTTACTCTTGTTACCTTGTATGTGTTCATCTTAAGTGTTTTAATGTTTTTAAAACTGGTCTTTGCATATCTCCTCTATAGTTTTAGTGTTAGGAAAGCATTTCCGCACTGTTGTTTATCCTTACAAGTGGTATCAAAGCCTGGCCAGTTGTGTTATCCTTGTTAGTAGGGCTGTTTTTTGTGAAAATACTATTCCAGTGGGAGTCTTGCAAAGTTAGAACCTAGTTCTGTCTAAGATGGTGAGTACATCAGGAAGAGTTGATATTGATAAATTTAATGGCGGCCTCTGGATAGTAGTGTATGGAACTATGCCACAAGGTATGAAGCAAGAAGAATGGGACCTCATAGATAGAAAAGTGAGAGGTCTAATAATACTTTGTCTTGTCAATTATGTACTCCTGAATTTCCATGAGGAGAAGTCTTCATCTTCATTATGGAAGAAGCTTGGCGATATTTATTAGGGAAAGTCTCTGGTAAATAAGTTATTCCTAAAGAAGAAGTTGTACTCCTTGAAGATGGAAGAAGGTGCATCTTTTGCAAACCATCTGAACTCGTTTAATATAAGTGTTGCTCAGTTGGCGTCTATGGGTGTAAAGATAGAGGAGGAGCATCGTTGCATGCTCCTGTTATGTTCATTACCTGACACTTGGGATCATCTGGTGATGGCTATTGGAAGTATGACTGCTACTTTCAAGATGGAAGATGTGGTTGCTTCACTGTTGTCTGAAGAGATGCGGAGGAAGTCTTCTAAGATGGCCAAAGAGGCCCTTGTTGTTTGAGGTAGATCAAAGGAGAAAGGAAAGAAGAAGGACAAGAAGTCCAAATCTAAATCTGTAGGGAGATCAAAGGCTCCTAGTAAAAATTTCAAGCTGAAATGTTGGAATTGTGGGCAGTCTGGTCATATCCAAAAGGATTGTAAGGAGAAGAAGAAGAAGAAGATTAACTCTTTAGACTATGACTCTTCTCAGAGTGATGTAGATGCCTTCATTGTAGCCTTGGCAACTCAGGTACCAGATGATGTCTGGCTGGTTGACTCGGGTGCATCCTTTCACATGACGTCTCATAGAGAATGGTTCACTAAGTATGAAAAGTATGATGGTGGAAAGATGTACCTGGCGAGTGATTCAACATTGGAGATCGTTGGTCATGGAAGAGTCAAGATACAGTTCCCTAATAGAAAAATCAAAGGGATTGGTGGCGTACTGCACATACCAAGTATGGCTCGTAACTTACTTTTTGTCAATAAGCTAAACGATGCTAGTGTAGAAGTTTCTTTCTCGATTAAAGGATGTAAGATGGATAGAGCTGCAATGGTTATGGATAAGGGTGTACGTACTAGCACTCTGTATAAGCTAGATGCACATCCTATTCAAAGCAACATCATCTCTATAAATTCATGCAAAGATGCTCTTATAGAGAAGGATGAAGATGCTTCTCTGGCTGCAAATGCGATGGAGGTGAAACTCCCATCCAAGAAGAGCATGTTGTGGCATCATAGACTCGGTCACATAGGTGAGAAAGGTTTAAAAATCTTGTATAAGGGCTTGTAGACTGTAATCTTGAGTTTGATTTCTATGAACACGACATTTATGGAAAGCAACAACGTGTTTCTTTTTCCTCAATTTCTCATAAATCTTTTGGTGTACTGGACCATGTTCATTCTGATGTATTTGGTTCAATTAATGTTCCTTCATTATCGAAGTCTAGATATTATGTTTCTTTTATTGATGACTACTCAAGAAGGGCATTCATATACTTTTTTAAAAGTAAATCAAAAGTGTTCACTCATTTTAAAGAGTTTAAAAACTTGGTAGAGAATCAGACTGGAAGGAAAATCAAATGTTTGAGGATGGATAATGGTGGTGAGTTTTGTTCTATAGATTTTGATAGATACTGTAAATACCATGGGATTAAAAGGCATAAAACTACACCTTATACTCCACAACAGAATGGAGTTGTTGAAAGGTTGAATAGGACGTTGATGGAAAAAACAAGGAGTATGTTGAGCAGTGTTGTTCTGGATCAAAAGTTCTAGGTTGAGGTCGTGGCTACAACATGTTACCTGGTAAATCATTCTCCTTGCTCTACTCTTGTTGATAAGACACCTTTGGAAGCGTGGTAAGGTAAGAAGCATGGTCTGGTAAGAATCTCTCTCTGAGACATGTTTGTGTCTCTGGTTGTGAGGCATATGCATATGTGCCAAATGAGAAAAGATCTAAGTTGGAGAACAAGGTTGTTAAATGTATCTTCATCGGCTATGGCATTGGTGTGAAGGGATACAAGCTTTGGAACCCCATTACTGAGAAGGTTTTGTACAGCAAAAGTGTAATATTTTGTGAGTTGAAACCTTCAGTAGCTGATCCACAACTAGAGGCAGATCAAAGAGAAAAGAAGAGTGATGCAGTTGAGATTCCCCAAACTCCAGAAAAGGGATAACTGCATGGTGTACCTAAAACTGAGGAGAGCTCTAGCAGCTCTGAGAAGAATGTGGTACCAAAAGTTTGACACTTTTGTGTTGTCCATGGAATTTGTGAGATCAAAATCTGATCATTGCGTGTATTATAAATCTAAAAATGATTGTATGCTTATTATTACCCTGTACGTGGATGATATGTTGTTCATAGGAAATAGTAAGACTATGATTTCTGATCTTAAGTCTGAGTTGTCTACAAAGTTCGAAATGAAAGATCTGGGTGTAGCAAGGTATATTCTGGGGATGGAGATAACCAAGGACATAAAGGGAAAAAAGCTTTGGGTCAGCCAGAGTAAGTCCATCAACACTGTTCTGGAGAGATTTGATATGAGTGATTGCAAGTAGCTAGTTGATCTATTCTTGTAGGGAACGAAGCTATCTATTGAAGATTGTCCAAAATCATCTACTGAGATGGAGGACATGACTAGGGTGCCTTATGCAAGTGTTGTCAGCAATTTAATGTATGTGATGGTCTATACAAGACCAAACATTTCCCAAGCAATGGGAGTACTCAGCTGATTTATGGAAAATCCAGGAAGGATGCATTGGGATGTTGTAAAGAGAGTGTTTAGATATCTGAAAGGTACCTCAGAATGTGCTATGTGTTACCATGGAAATTTGGTTGGATCACAAAGAACTCTCAACATTCATGGATATGTGGACTCTGATTGGACAGGGGACATTGACAACAGAAGATCCACCAGTGGGTATACTTTCATGTTAAATGGTGGTGCAATTAGTTGGATGAGCAAGCGACATGTTGTAGTCGCTCTGTCCACTACAGAGGCAGAATACATGGCAGCTACTCACACCTACAAAGAGGTTGTTTGGCTATCATTTTTGTTTTGATATTGGTTTTGATGCAGGGTATATTACTATATTCTTTCATAGTCAAAGTGCTATTTTTTTGGCAAAAAATCCAACTTTCCATGCCAAGACAAAACATATTGATGTACAGTATCACTTCATGAGAGATATGGTGGAGGATGGAAAGGTTTCTTTAGAGAAGGTGGATACATTGAAGAATTTTGTTGATGCAATGACAAAGCCAGTGAGCATGGACAAGTTCAGATGGTGTGCAAGTTTGATGGGCCTTGGGTCCTATGATCGTAAATAAATTTGAAGTCTGGAGGAAGCCAGTAAGTCTTTGTCAAGTGGGAGCTTGTTGGAAAATGTTCCTCAATTTACTGCCTTGGAACTCTAAGAGAGGCTTGATGAATTTATTCCTTTATTGCTTTACTATGGTGTTCTCATTTGGTTGGCTTGACCCTTTGGTCGTTGAGACTTATTATGATCGGTGAGACTCTGAGGGTTGTCACAGCGATGGGTCGACGGGCATGGAGTTGGCAGAATATTTGTTGACTTTGGCTTTATCGGTGGATCGGTCACCCATCGGCGGGAGGCAATGCTATGCCTCATAAATGTTCAGATGCTCTACATCAATGGTTGCTATCGGATTCATCCAACGGTGTTGGCCACATTCTGCGGCATCCTAAAGCAGGTACAGCTGAAAACCTTTTCATTGAGCGGAATTGCATGTGCACATGACATGTGGCGGTTTGTCAAAGAGGTGAGCGCAGCAAAGAGATGGTGGGCCTCGAGCTGCTTTATGTGAAGGGTTGTCGAGCCATAGACACTTTTTTGTGCCTCGGGAGTTTTTTGAGAAATCTAGCGGATGCTGCTAGAGATTCCCCGAAGGAGCTCCAACGGCTTCCACGTAGGCCAAGCGGAGGGCACGAGTGATGGACACGTGGAAGCCTCGAAATCTCATTCTGGGTGAGCTCATGGGAATCTTGGCGATTCCCTCTTGGATGCCTCGGAACCTTCTGAGTGGCAGACTCGTGGCTTGTGGGACCCGATAGGGCTGGTGGTCGGTGTTTCGGCGATAGTGGATTATTTCCAGCCCGAAATGTGATGAAATGGTTAGCAATGGTGAAGGGGTTTCAGACCCCGATGACAGTTGACCGATCACTGCTCAGTCAAGCAGGGGAACGAATAGTAGTGTGACACATGGCAATTTCTCATTGGTTGTTTTTGCACTGTTTTTACAAAACAACATTTATTGTTGGAAGCTAGATCGGTGAAATAGTGATATATTTTGCAGTCATATGAGATCAGATTTTTTGGTGGTTGGAAAAGCCTAAATTTAGTATTTAATCTACAAAAAATTTATTGTGAGAGTGGCTCAATGTAGGATTGCAGGTGGATTTGATCCGAGATCGATTTGGCATGTCGGTGAAGAACTGAAATTTAATGCACCCCAATTGGTGGTTGTATGTAGACTTGTAATAGTCGGTCTTGACTAGAAGTCAAACAATTAGAAAAAGTAGAACACAGAGAAAAGGGTTGATGAGTTTATATTCATTGTATGCTGGAATAGCATTGTAATAGTGAGTGCATGAAAACTCAAGTGTTGTTGTGAACTATCTATCAGAGAGTGAGGACTGTAACTTTGTATGTAATTTTGCTTACTGTAATACAAGGTGTCTTTCTCTTGTTGTGGTGGGTTTTTTCTCAAAAGGGTTTTCCCACATAAATCTAGTGTTATCTCTGTAATCATTTTATTTTTGTTACTCTTTTTACCCTGTATGTGTTCATCTTAAGTGTTTTAATGTTTTTAAAACTAGTCTTTGCACATCTCCTCTGTGGTTTTAGCATTAGGAAAGCATTTCCGCACTGTTGCTTTTCCTTACAACTCCTATGACATATTTGAATGATTAGTGGAGAAAGAGTGATATTTTATATGCCTCATTTTCACCTTAAATCACTTATCTAATTAATCATTTCACTTTATACAAAGAAAAAAAACAAAGAATTAGATATTGTTTCTAATTTTCCACTAAATATTCAAAAAACAAAGAAAATCATAATTATTATATTTTACAAATTAAAATAAAAACTATTATATTTTAGTAAAACATATTTAAATACACTAATTTAGCTTATCAAAATAATCGTTGCACTTTATATAAAGAAATAAAGTAAAGAATTAAATATTGTTTCTAACTTTCAACTAATATTCAAACGCGGCTAAAGTGTAGACAAAATGCACCAATGTACATACAAAAATGCATAGAAACATACATAACAAGATACATGGAAACATGCATAACATGATGAGATGGCATAGTACGGGGCTCACCAGATGGATGATAAAAGTGATGGAACCGGCAGACAGAAGGAAACGTCATGGTGAGCAAAGAGAGGAGATGTCCTATCACTGAATTACGTCTGGAATTTTTTCCTTGTGTGAGAATCTATCCATTCACCATGAGCGGGAAAGGCGTTGATGTGATTAACACATGCATTTTAAATTGTAACAATTATTGTTCTTGGAAAACACTATGTTCTGGGTTTTCTCATTACGTAGGTTGAATGTGAAACGTTAGAGACCAAGAGGGTGTTGCAAGCAGGGGAGACAACCAACCGAGTTGATATGAGGGGTTTCTAACCAACTGTATGTACATAGGTTCATTTTTTTATGGTTTCATGTGTTTTTGTATTTACATAGGTGCGTTGTTGTTGTGGGTTGCAAATTTCTCAGTGTTTTGTAACCCATAATCTTATAAAACAGTATGAATGTCTTCAAAATATTTTTTATTAAGATCGTAGCAATGTAATGAAATAAGGACCATTTTATAAACACCCATTATTTTCCAACAACCTTTAACACACTGTGTTGTCAACTCTTTCATTCTGTAGGTTGAAAGTGAAAGGTTACAGAGTGGAGTTGCAGGTGGGGGAGAGGAAAAACTAAAAAAAGTGAGGTGAGGTGTTTGTAACAGATTGGGTTGTTACTTCTAAATGGTTTTAGAACATTATGTGGGTTGTTTTCTATAAATGGTTTTGAAATGTTAAGTGGTTTTATGGGTTTGGAAAACCCAGTGTTTTGCAACCTAGAATTTTACAAAACAATATGAATGTCTTGAAAAGCTTTTGTTATTTAGACTATAGGAATGTAATGATAGGCACCATTTTTTGGAAGTGGTTGTCATTGATGTCAATAGTATGAGAAGTTTATTTGTTTTTCCTAAAGCTATTCTCTATTGGAAATGTTCTTTTCTAAAGAACCAATGTGTTTCTTTTTGAGTCTGGAATTCACCGCAAGAATATATTCAGCTATGTTCTCTTAATATTATTATTATGAATCTTATAGATAGCTATATCTGAGATCCTGAGAATTTTTATGTTGAGAATGGGAAGTTATCATTGACACACTTCATGTTTGTACATTGCAGTTGTTCCTCTATTCGGTGTGTCAGTATGGGAGACTGTACATTTTATATGAAGAATATTTTTGTGTTGTGGTTCTAATGGTAGTTTCTCTGATGTCAATATGATGAGAAACTAAAGCAATATTAGATCTAGAATGTGTTCAC
Organism: Sequoiadendron giganteum; assembly: GCA_007115665.2. Lineage (NCBI taxonomy): Eukaryota > Viridiplantae > Streptophyta > Pinopsida > Cupressales > Cupressaceae > Sequoiadendron > Sequoiadendron giganteum. The sequence goes on from CM021104.1 coordinate 327,438,581, forward strand.
TTTGAGAAGTGTGTATTGGATTGGAATTTTTGTGATTAGGTTTTAGCTCTGGCCGACCTAATACATGATATTCTCTAAGAAGGTTAAATATACTTTGTGGATGTTTTATATAGATCTACGTCGACTTGATATGATGCACTACATGGATAAAAATGTTTTAATCTTATAAGGTACTGAAAAGAGTACGTTGCTTGGTTTTGTTTTCATCTAATTAGGCCAACCTAGTTGATGAATGAGATATACTTTTATATATATGACCTTTTGAAGAAGGATGTGATGAGGAAGTGTGAGGGTGTGTGTGGAGAAGAAAAGAGATATAAGCAAAGATGAATGTGCGAAGAAGTGGGCCTAAATGATTTATCTATTAAGTATGGCAGAGATAGAGCAGAATTGTTAAGCGGTTGTTATGAATGCAGTGTTTCTTATTTAGAGCTTCATTGGAACTGAACCCTACACATAGAAGGTGTATTCCATCTATTCATCATTTTGGCAGTGAGCCATAGATTTTGTATCTTGGTGGTGAGCCATCTCTTTTTGTATTCAGTTTGTGAGCCCTATAATATTCTATATCTGAATGTATTATATTGTGAGCTAATCCTCACCGTAGTTTTTCTCAATTTGGGTTTTTCAAGTAAAAGCTTTGGTGTTCATGTGTGATGATGTTGTCTTAATTCCATGTCTTCTTTTGATAATTTAGTCAGATTTATGATAATACTTAGATGGATTATATGTCAATGGTTTTATGGAATACTGATTCACACCTCTCAGTATTTTGGATGTCCAACAATTGGTATCAGAGCTTGGTTCCTCTGAAGAAGCCTAATAGCTTAGGGAAGGTCCTAAAATTTGATTTCTTGGAAGAAAAAAAATTGTTCTTGCTCTAGAAGTAACCTCTGTTGATCATACAAAGGAAAATGAAGATTTGAAGGACAAGTTGATGAAAGCAAATGAGTATATTCAAAAATTGCAAAGTAAATGTGAAGAAGCATGTGATCTATTGGACAAGGTAAATGAATTTGTCACTAGCCTACTACAGCAATTGGAAGAAATTAAAAGGACTGAAGACTGTCAAAAATTTGAAATTCAAAGGAATATGGATGAATGTACAAAGCTTGAGCAAGAAGTGGCAACTCTAAAGTTAGATTTGAAATGGGAAAAAAGTTTTGAGGATAAATTTGCTACAAGTTCTACAATGCTAGACAAATTGATTGCATGACATAAATTCTTAATGGATAAAAGAGGTCTGGAATTTGAAGAAGGATGGTGTTCAAAGGAAAATCAGTCTCCTGATCTAAAGTTTCAATGTATTGGTGAATAATTCAAGAGTACTGGAAGGATTCCCATCAGACAACCTAATTCTCAAAGGTATTTATCTTTTAATGGTACTTTTTATTCTTGCAATAAATTTGGACATAGGGAAAAATATTACAAATGTAGAATTAATGATACCCTATCATTCTTTGGTCAATTGTTTGAATGCAAGAAAATAAGATATGAAGTTATGAATTGTAGAAGGTAGAAGTTGAACAAGGGATCCTATCCATTTAGTTGGTATTGTTATCATTGTAACGTATTTGGACACAAGGCTAATCAGAGAAAATATAGATTGGATAAAAGAATTTTTGGATGGAAAAATGTCATTTACTATACTTGTAATCTGGAATAGTTTTTGAAAAGTGACAATCCGATAAAGTGACATGGACAAGGAATTAAAACTAATCTGAGAGAAGTAAGAAAATAAATGAAAATAATATGGAGAAAGCAAGGAGAATCTAAGCAAGTTGAGTCAAAATCATCAGTGTCATCCATACCATCTTCTAGTGCAGACAAATTTGTCAAAAATTAATCAAGGAATGTCGAAGGGGGAGCAGTAATCAGAATATTTAATAAACCCCTTGTCAATTCTAAATGTCACATCATGACAGAGGTGCATTTAATGAGGTAACAAACTCAATATTTCATGTGGAAGGAAGTTGCAGGCACACATTTGTGAAGAATAAATTTAGAAGAATTTGAAAGGATGAAAGTTTACATGGATTTCAAGATGATCTTACGATTTGAAACATTAATTGTAAAATTATTTGGAATGAGAGAAATAAATTCAAGCAAGTTAATGAAATCTCATTTGATGAATAGCATTTATTGAAGGAATGTTGTGTGCAGAAGAAGCTTAAAGAAACCAAAGTTACTACATATGGTAGAAATTCAGAAATTGGGTTCAGCAATCAAGAAAGAGGTAAGCTGGTGTGTGTTGACTTTAGTTAAAAGTGATGGAAATTCCTTGAATTATAGAGAATTTAGTAAAGCCAAAACTAGATCTCAAAATATGTGTCGTCAAAACCTTAGAATTTGATCCTTTGGGTGCATTCTCAAAAATTCCTCTTGGTGTTGTGCAAATTGAGGATGTTGGAACATATATTCATTAGAAATTAGAATAACCTCCTCTAGAAAAGCTAGAATGATATGGTTTGAAGAATTGTCTGAAATTGATCTTACCCTGAAATCATATTACAATGTGCTTATGGAAATGAAGTTGGACATATGGAACAACTTTCCAAAATTTAATAATGAGGAAAGGTGCATCAGAATGGCTCTTAGCAGATTCCATTATGAATATGTATGGCTTGATGAATCATATGCAATAACCAAATATGTGATCAGGAATGTAACTAGCTTACCATCCTCTGGACCGACTCCTGGATGCAATTATAATAGATAAAAAAAATTAATCATGAATACTCGTACTAGAATCACTCATCTAGTAGCACAGTATGCAGGTCTAGTCATTTCACAGTTTATTTTTTGTGACAATGATGTCTCTACATTTTTAATTTACCTTGCATTGGATATGGTTGAAAATAGAAAGGATTATGACTTGTTTGAGTTGCTCTGACAATAGTTATTGAAAATTTTGAGAGATATTAAGAAAAGGAAAGGTGCATTCAGATATGGTACACTAGTTGTATTCTTAATCTTCTATTTTATGAAGGAGATTCCTAAAATTGGAAAAGTTTATTGGGAGCATACAGGATCAATATCTCATCAAATTAAGAAACTTATGAGGAATATTGGGGATTTGGATGTACAAGAAGATGCTCTTGCTACATACTTTGGAAAGTTTCAAAGGAAAACCAATAGAATAAGTAGAGTTCCTAGAGAATTGGTTACAAAGTACAAGGATGACAACATTTTTGGTAACCATTGATAGTTGCATTATCAAGGCAGCTAAACCCAGGATCTCATGGATACCTAAGATTGGATATGAGATTGAGAAGGACTATGCTGGTGTTTGTATTGAGCTGTTAGTTAACAGCCCCAGGACCCCAACAAAACTTGGTTTGGAACTTACTCTGAATTGGCCAAAGCTCTTGAAAAGACTAAATTAACCTCAGGAAAATCAAGGCTTTCCTCTAGAGAAAAGAGAAGAGTCGCAAAAGTTCTTGTATTAGTTTCACAAGCAAAACCTACTCCAAGGAGATCAAGACTCAAGCAACTAGCAGGGAATAGAGGACAAACTCAGTCGGTTCCTAGTACCGGCTCTAGTTCAGCTCAGCATACTTTGGTAAGAACAAACCTATTAACTAATAGATTTGATGAATTAAAGTGTAAATAAATAAGTGACAAGGTCATTTGTGTTGAAAATAAAAGATTGTTGCAAATTAAAGAGAAATGGGAGTCTACTCATATTACTACACTTGATAGACTCAGAATTGTTCACGAATGTGAGAATGAGGCTAAGAATTTATTCATAATCTGTTGGTCTTGGCCTGATGAAACTTAGAAATTCAAGATTAATGAGAGCTCGATTGAAACGTTGATCAAGTTTGCCTCTAGCACATTTGATCCTTCTCTTCATTTATATAGTTTAACATGGTACGAATTGACATAACTTCATGAGAAATATCTTGCATCACATAAGAAGAAAGCTGAAAAGATTGAACAGTATGGGGAGCTTAGAGATATAATAAAGAATAAATACACTCTTATCTTTTGTGCCCTCTTTGTAGCTGAAAAGAATTTGAAGTCTGATACTACTCCTAGAACTGTGGTTGAAGGAAAGGACATCTTAAGTGATCTAGATTATCTATGTAGTGTATTGGTAGAAGCAAAAAGACTTTGGGATGAAGGGAGATCCGCATGGATGGGGATTCTTAATAAACTTCAAGAAACCACTACCTCTGGTCATCATCTCTATTTGAAATATACTCCTTAGGGGGAGTTTTCAGGTACGCAAAGGATCTGATAAAGATTTTTTTCCTTTTCCATTGATGTCAAAGGGGGAGAGAGAGACCTAGAAGAAAGTAAGAAACTTACCATGTGAAAATAGGAAGATTTTGACTAGATCAAATTCCTTTTTGAAATTAAAGTTCTTGGAAAAGGTGCTTTGATGGTTTTCACATCTTGTGTTGCCATCAATGACAAAGGGGTAGATTATTGGAAATTAAGAGGTTTTCATTTATGTCAACATGGTGATAATAGTATGAGAAGTTTATCTGGTTTACCAAAATCTATTCTCTACCAGAAGTGTTCTTTTCTAAAGAACTGGTGTGTTGATTTTTTCACTCCAAAATTCACCACAAGAAGATATTTGACTTTGTGCTCTTAATATTATTATTGTGGCTCTTACAAATAGCTATATTCAAAGTTTTGTGTTGAGAATAAGAATTTATCATTGACAGAGTTCATCTTTGTACATTGCAGTTGTTCCTCTATTCGATGTATCAATATGGGAGACTCTGCAGTTTCATATGAAGAATATTTTTGTGTTACGATTCTAATGGTAGTTTCTTTGATATCAATATGATGATAAACTAAAGAAATTTCAGATCTAGAAGTTGTTCGCTTTCATAAGTGTTTATTGGATTGGATTTTTTATGATTAGGTCTCAACTATGGCCGACCTAATACATGATATGCTCTAAGAAGGTTAAATATTTTTTGTGGATGTTTTCTATAGATCTACGTCGAATTGATATGATTCACTACATGAATAAAAAAAATTTAATCTTATAAGGTGCCAACAAGAATACTTTTCTTGATTTTTTTTCATCTAATTAGGCCAACGTAATTGATGAATAAGATATACTTGTATATATAAGACCTTTTGAAGAAGGATGTGATGAGGAAGTGTGAGGGTGTGTGTGGAGAAGAAAAGAGATATAAGAAAAGATTAATGTGTGAAGAAGCGAGGCTAAATTATTTATCAATTGATTATGGCAAAGACAAAGAAGAATTCTTAAGTGACTGCTATGAATGGAGTGTTTCTTATTCAGAGCTTCATTGGAACTAAACCCTACACACAGAAGGTGTATTCCATTAATTCATCCTTTTGGCAGTGAGCCATAGCTTTTGTATCTTGGTAGTGAGCCATCTCTTTTTGTATTCAAGTTGTGAGCCTTTCAAGGATAGTGAGTCCTGGCAGTGATCCTTGTAATTTTCTATATTTGGATGTATTATATTATGAGCTAATCCCCACCGTGGTTTTTCCCAATTTAGGTTTTCCACATAAAAACTTTGATGTTCATGTGTGATGATGTTGTGTCTTGATTCCATGTCTTCTTTGAATAATTTAGTTAGATTTATGATCTTTCTTAGATGGATTACGTGTTAACAGTTTTATGGAATATTGATTCACCCCCCTCTCAATATTTTGGATGGTCAACACTGTTATGTAAACACCCAGTGTTTTCCAACAACCATTAACATTGTGTGTTGTCAGCTTGTCGATTTTGCAGGTTGAAAATGAAAGGTTGGAGAGTAGGGGGAGACCAAAAACATTTGAAGTGAGTTGAGGGGTTTCTAATCATTTCGGTTGCTAGTTGTAAAGGGTTTTAAAACATTATGATGGTTTTTGTTTGTAAATTGTTTTCAAACTTTAAGTGGATTACAGGTTTTGTAAAACCTAGTTTTTTGCATCTTAGAATTTTACAAAAGAGTAAGAATGTCTTGAAAATATTTTTTTATTTAGACTTTAGGAATGTAATGAAAGACACTATTTGTTAAACACCCATTTTTTTCCCAAGAACCATTTACACTCTGTGTTTCACCACTTTCAACAAGTTTAGTCATTATTGGTGATAATGGCAAGAATTTGGTGTTCTTGCTATTTGTAATGCACACGTACATATACAAGCTTAAAAACCACCAAGTTTTGGGTATGTTGTGATGCGGGTTGAATTTTATAAACACCTAGTGTTTTCCATTTCATTGCATTGCACATCTTTCAAACTGGAAGAAAAATTCACATTGCATAACTAATAAGTCGATGTTGATAGATAGATGAAAAATTTAAATTACAATATAGTTTTTTTTACAAAGTTGGCCTAAAATGAATTATGCAGTTACTTCAAATTGCATAGCTAATAACTATACCCACAACTATAGGGATCTCCACCTACGCAACCAAGTACTATTCTCAAATATATTAATTCCTTCATTCTAGAGTGATAATTGTAGCTGCAATTGTGTTTGTTTTTCATGGCATTCCATGAAACCACATTTTTTTGAGCTATTTTTCCAAATAGTTCACTACCTTGTCTATGAAAGCATAATAGTAAGCAACAACATAGACAAGGAAATGAACTGTTTGAAAAAATGGCTCAAAGAAATGCATTTTGATGGTCAATGGAATGTCATGCCAAGCCATAGACAAGGAAATGAGTTGTTGCTAGGTATGATTGCTTATCTATTGCTTGCCACTATGTTTTGGTAGACATATACTCATCTCCCACTCTTTTTCCCAAAATAATTGTAGATAGAGTGATAATTACTGATATATGATGATAATTAGAGTCACTACTGAATTTGACCCCGATTTCTGATGGATGTTCATCAAACTAGCGATGAACTATTGTTGGCCGACCGACGAATCACAAAAATCAGCACCGTCGCTCACTTTTCGTCTACATCCCGACGAACTTTAAAACGTCGAACACACGACGCAAGATCATCAGAACCACGATGCCACCTTCGTCGATCGTGCGATGAACAATGGTTGGACAATGGGTGGCATACCATTGATGAAGCATTGGAGCAGCGACATATGTTCATCCAAACCATGACGTCACCTTCATCGATCACGCAACGAATAGTACGCGAAGCACGGGCGGCATACCATCGATGAAGCGTCAAAGCAACGACATACATTCGTCGGAACCGCGACATCGCCTTCGTCAATCGCATGACAAATAGTATGTGGAGCATGAGTAGAATACTGTAGATGGAGCAACGAAGCAATGACATACATTCCTCATAACCGTGACGTCATCTTCGTCGATCGCGTGACGAACAGTATGTGGAGCATAGGCAGCATATCGTCGATGGAGCGTTAGAGTAGCGACATACATTCGTCGAAACCACGACGCCACCTTCGTCGATCACATGATGAACAGTACACGAAGCACGGGCAGCATACTGTGATGAAGCATCAGAGCAGGGACATACATTCATCAGAACCAAGACGACAGTTTCGTCGCTCTAGCGATGACAATACGCGAAGCACGGGCTGCATACCTTTGCCAAACCGTCGGATTAACAACATAAGTTCATTGAACACGCGACAAAATAGGCAAGTCATTATGGTGAAAGTTCATCAGATACATTGTAGATTCGTCGAACGCTTTTTGCGGTTCATCGCAATTTCGACAAAACAATGCAATTTATTTTATAGAAAAACTAATCGTTCAAATGTAGGTAGAAATCTTGGTGACATAGTTGAGATCAAAAGAATAATCATTGGGGAGACTCACCATGTTGAGGAAATAATAGAATATCCTAGTGATACATGATCTCTTGTCGATGAAGATACAAATGGATCGAAATACTTATCGGGGTGACTTTGGGCGATATATAAAAGTAGTAGGAGGCTCCAAAGTGCATCCATAGGGATAATGACAGGACATAAGGACAGGTCAATCAGAGAGAGAAATTTGATGTGCCAAGACCATGAGCATTTAATAGGGGTAGTAAAAGACAAGATGGATTGTCATCAATGCTCAGATTTAAAGGACAGATTGGAAGACTTCATTATGAAAATTTAGATCAAAATATGATTAACCCTATTTGGAAAAATGCAATGACATTAGTGTCAAGAGTTAAGAGGCCATTCAACTTCAAATTTCAATAAATTATTGTATGCATTGAGTAAGTGTTTACAAGGTAGAAAAAGGACAGTCATATGACTATTTAAAATATCAAACAACATGTTAGTTGTTGTGTTTAATTAGGCTTACAGAGGCAGGGATTTATCATTTTTTGCATACATCTATATTCTAAGCTCTAGGCCTACATTATTTGGTTACTATGTATGAGAAATGAGCAATGAATAACTGTAGAATATGGAGGCTATGGATGATATTATGATGGCCACATTTGATGTTGATCAACAATTGGAGAAAAATATAAAACCTAAGATGAGTCATGAGATCAAGGGGACTATCATGGATAGCAAGCACAACCTACGAACTGGATTCTAATTTTGCTAAAAAAGAAAAAATCAAACTAGTGAATATTAAACTACACACTAGAATCTAAATTTGTGGAAAATGAGCAATTTGGTGAGAAAAAGTGCCTGCAGTGCGTCTTGGATACTTAGCTAGTGTACTAAAAAATAGGATTGCAAACCCAAAATTATTCTCACTCTGGAAATTCAATAGAAAAATACAGAATGTTATCCTGGATACTTAGCTCTTAGACAATCAATAAAACAATATGAGCATGATTATGAATGGTTTTACCTAGTCCTACTCTTGATCTCTATGTTTGAGAGCCTTCTCTTTAAGACCCCATGAATCCAATTTGATCCATTCCTGCCAAAAGAGATATTAATGTGTAAACAAGGAGCCACATTTAGACAAACTGGTTGTTGATTTCTTCTAAGAAATTTAGAGACTACAAAAAGAAGATACCTAATGGGGATCATGTGGGATTCCTAGAGAAAGCACTACAATATGGCCTCGAGCAGCAATGAAAAACTTTGGATTAGCTTCACAGTAAATCCTAACAGCATGACATTGAAAGTTGCTCAGGTACGGGGTCCTCTCCCCTAGATTTTGATATTTTCTTTCAAAAATTAATAGAAAGATATGTAATGCCATATTTGAAACTTACATATTTTAATTTTACTAGTTATGTAATTATAGGATATGATTCCAACAATTGTGAAATGCATTGGCAATATGCTGTATGAATGAAGTAAACTATGCAATTGGCAGGTGTAAAGCCAAATTCCTTAACCCTTGTTAGCATCCTTCTTGCCTATTTTAAAACATTTGCTTTGGAACAAGGCATCATGAAAATCCATCTAAGTATAATGAAAAGGAGATTTTTGTCAGATATTATATTATAGTAAGTCGAATGAATGTAAGTAGAGATATTTTAGCATACTTGCAGATGGTACAAAATTTCATGGTTAAGTGGAAGCCTCCCATCAACAACAAGATCCAAATATATGTGTATCTATCTCAATCGAGCCTCTAAACCCTTCAGAGCTGTCAAATTTTCCACTAACCTATTATGCACAAAAGTCAAATTTTAGAGACCACTAAAATAAAAATAAAAAACAGAGCTTTGAAACCAAATCCACACACAACACAATGTTCATAGTGAAAATTTAGTACTTTCTTTCATCTTTGCATATTGGTTTGATGCTTCACATAATGCATTTCTTATATTAAAAAGTGCATTACTTACCTTATTGAGCTTCTCTTTATTTTGAGAATAGTTTAATATTCTCTACTTAACAGGGCCAACCACGTGAAGGTGGAAGCTCATTTGGCCCCTCCCTCCCCCCCTCACCTCATATCACTCTCAATTCCCCATACCCGATCACATAACATTAATCATTCATTCATCCATTAATAGCATATAACATTCATTCATTTATCCTGCATTAATAACATATAACATTCATTCATTAACATATTCACATTCATTCATTCATTCATTCATTCATTCATTCATTCATCCATTAATAACATATAACATTCATTCATTAACATATAAAATTTATTCATTAACATATTCATATTCATTCATTAACATATTTCATTTTTTCAGTTTTTACATATTATCAAAAATATGGCTGTCATAATATGATTACAATCACTTTCTTCTTCTTTTTCTTTTTTGCAGCTAAAAAAAGTTGAAGTGGAGTATCATTTTCAAAATAATTTGTCCCCCCTTGATTCGTTCCGAGCTCTGCTCGTGATCTTAATGTATGCCTAGTCGTGTACTCACAACGTGGATGCACCTGCAAGGGAGGGTCTATTGCAATAGCAAAGAAATGTTCAATTGATATGTTCTATTATTATTGTTACATGTATTTCATTAATTCAAATAACATCAGAGTGGTACCGTTTACCTGATTGGGCCACATCATGTTCTTGATATTGTCTTATAGCCTCATGCTCAACATGTTGAACACCCTCTAAATCTTGATCTAGAGTTGAAACACAAAAGATTACATTAATTAATACACCAACTGCAATTTAAATATGTTTAAAAGAACATTAGAGTGGTCCTCTTTACCTAATGGAGTCACATCATGTTCCTGATCTTGTCTAGCCTGATCATGCTCAACATGTTGATCATTCTCTACATGCTCTAAAGTTGAAACACGAAAGGTTACATTGATTAATACACCAAATGCAATTAAAGATGTTTAATTGTATTAATCCATATTGTGTTTTGTATAGCACATGAACACATCTACTACCGGGATGCACACCATGGCCTTCATCTCCAGGTTGTGCTCCACCCTCACCAAGCTGCATTCCAATGTCATGTGTAGTATTATCATTGCTTATCTGTGTAAAACAAATAGGCATATTATTATGGTGGAAATTAATATTGAATAGATTGTACAAGTATTCAATTTTAAATAAACTTTATTGAATTTATTTACCTATGTGTTGAATGTAGTGGAAGATTTTGTTTGCCCAGTCGAGACTCTTAGTTGTTCAGTCAGGGCTCCATAGCCTTGGTGGAAGGCAATCTTTAGGTCCTCTTCTTTGGGAACTCTGTTGAAATCATAGCCCTTCATTTTTTCATGCGATCATGAATTTTGCTTCTATGGTGTGATAAAACCAAAATTGTTTGCAATTTATTATTTGGATGCAATATTTCATTTATTGATACTTACAAATCGTGCAGCTATTTTCATATAACCACTAGAGCCAAGTTTGTGATGCCCGTGTTTTTCTAGTCTTTCCTTTGTTGCCTTCGATGTGTCGGGAAGCCTATGAAAAATTTGAAATATGTTAGATTATGTAAAAATAAAGAGTAATCAGTATATAATTAAATTGTTGATAGTATCACATACCTTCCTTGGCCTGGTGGTGTCTTTCCTTTTTTATTTTCAGCCTTCTCCTTTCCATCCGACACCAAGTCCTTCCACTCCCTCTCTGGAATCATGGGGGGACACTCATACTTTCTGTTTTTCTATAAATGTGACCTATATTGGTCCCTCACATACTTTAGATAGGTACCAACTTTCTTAAGGACCTTGGTTCGGTTGAATGTTTTATCACCAAACAACACAACTAAATAGTTAATGAGCTCATCTTTTAAAGCTTTATTTTGGGCATTCCACCGTGTACATATGGTGGGCCCCAAGAGTTCCAATGTAAGATCACTTAGATGTTTATAAAAAACATCATTTCCTACAAAATGATCATGGGATCATTAGTCTATAAAGAGTGATCAATAAGTAAATTTCAATTGGATTATATATAATAATAATTAAAACATTTTAAAGTACCTGGGACCTTCTCTATCTTTATGGGAAGGAAATCCTCAGTCACCACAAATGTGAGCGGCAATGTTCCCGTACTAGTAATACGGGAAGATTCGAGAAATGCTGCTAAAACATCACCAGTACTAGCGGCCTCTGTATCCATAGGTACTGACACATGTAGTGGCATGTGTTCACTGTCAGACGGTGCACTACCAAATGTCTACATGGTATGTGTTGTTGACATTTCAGTCAACAATATAGGCATGGATGATGGGGTCGGATGATGTGTTGTATGCGCGGGAAGATCAAGATTGACACTTGTATTGAGCCCTACTTCCCGAGCAACACTTGTGGTACCTTGATCATGGCCAACAGCATGATGAGGATGCAAATAATCATGTAAAAACAACACATATTTTAGTTCATGACATAAAAGAGTACAAAATATAAAACCATGAATGAACTTATGTTATAATTAAAGATCTCATGACAGCTTACTTGCAAGTTTTGTGCTCTCTCAGACAATATTTTAATCATTTCTCTTATCTCATCTATTTGAGGCACTATGAATACCAACTTATGGATTTCTTCATTGCATTTTTTTTGGACCTTCATCATCATATCCACAGGGTTTGTGGAGAATGTGATGTCATCATCGCATAATAGTGACTACACCTCCATATGGATGCTCTCTTGTACTACTGGTGCCTTTCCCCGATCAACCGACTGCAACAAGAATGTTAAAAACATTATCGAAATTAACCCAATAAAATGAAAAAAACATAATAATAAAACATTTTGCTTATATCAAATTTGTACAATTACAATGAGGTAAACCTATCGGATATAAGTGCCTGAAGATGGATCGTGATCTACGCTCTAGGCTAGAGCCTTCCTTGTATGATCAATGTCTCACTGTGCCAAAAAATAAATACACAACCAAGGCATCAAATGTATTCTCTAATTGTAATCAAAGGACTTTTTCTCTTCATTCAAGTAAATAAACTTGAAGGGAAACACCACCAAGTGGTTTATTGGACACCTACATGACTAAAAATAGCAGCATATTTACATTTAATTTCCATATGTCTAAGTGGTTAATGGGGAGGGAGTGTGTACTAGGCCTGGTAAAGTCATCATAAGTTTATGCTTTGGCAATAAAAAATGTTTAAGTCATCTTAACTCTTCCTATGTCTAATTGCTAGGAGACTTTTGGTATGTTTTAAGGTAGGATGAGTGGTCACATCAATATTCTAATTCTCTATGAAAAGGTTTCAACATCTTCAAATAGTGAAAGTTAGTTCTCATAGTCATTTGAAACAACAACATTTTGATTATGTATGATGGTAGGATTTGATAACTTAAAAGAATTGGCTACCCAACAAACTTAGAGTTAAAAGAAACTTTTTCAGTTTAAGGGGTTAGCACTTTCTTTCATCTTTGCATATTGGTTTTATGCTTCAAATGATACATTTTTTATCCCACTTCTATCATATTGTATTCCCATCCCATTGCAATTGTTGGAGGAGTTGATACCAAAATTTCATATCAGATACCACATTCTTGAAGCAATTTTCTGTGTTTTTATAATTTTTCTGATCTTATTTTGTGTTGTATGGATCCATACAAGCTTGAAATGCTCTGAGATCATTGGTGTAGATAAATATATGTGTTCCCTTTCATTATCATTTGTTTTGAAGTTCTCAATCACTATTTTGTAGGATTAAACAATCAAATACAGGGACTGCCCTGTTGTGCCTGTGTAAGGGTTTGAGGGCTAAATAGAAATAACATCCACCAAACCACCCACTGTCTTGGAACTGTAACTCAGTGGATTGGTGTGCATCATGGTGGATTTGATGGAGTTTCAAATCTTGTTCTTTCAATTCCATTTATATTTTTCCCTTGTCTTGGCTTGTTACATTGTTTGGGAGGAACCTAAGGTTGGGTTTTACCTTGGCTTTCATAAAAATCCTAATGTTCCATGTAAAACCTTGGGTGAGATATATTTGGTCGTTACCTTTTTGGAGTGGGTATTAAAATGACTTATGTCTCATTGTTTCGTCTAGGCCGGGCCCCTTTTTATAAATTGAGTTAAATATTTTGCCTAACTTTATTACTTCCTAAGTTTAGGTCGGCCTGTGCCCTATGTTACTGATATTAGCCCAAACCTAAGGGGAGGGTTAATAATCAAAAGAGCTTCTGAAACTTCAACTACAGAAGCTACAAATTTGACTGTAAATGTGGCCAAATTCCAAAAGACAGCTGAAAGAGAAGAAGCTGAGAAGAAAAGTTTGATGGAGAAGTATAACACCATTATTGGAGAGTATAGTAGAATGCAGCAAAGGAATGTTGAGCTGAAAATTGAGGTAGACAGGTTGAAGTATAGACATGTGGGGGAGTCTTCTAGTGCTCCTGGTACCCTGGCCATACCTTCTACATCAAGATCAGTACCTCCAACTTCTCCAATTGTTTCTACTCATGGGTCCCCCATCCAGACTCTTGCTCCTAGTCCTTCATTAGAGCCAATTGAAGAGGAGGTTGAGTACTCTGTAGATCCCACCAAAAAGCAGATGCTTAATAATATTAGAGAGCTACAGGAAGCTCTAAAAGCAAGTGAGAAGGGAGCAATTGCCAAGCAAAATGAAGTTGTAGACACAGTTTTTAGGCATTTGAATTAGGGAGTTGATGGTAGATTACCATCAATTTATTCTTTATATTATTGATTCTTAGATTCAATAAGAAACATTACTAGGGATCAGGAATTAGTTTTTCCTTTAGTTGAGAAGTGGATCCCTAGGGCCAATGACCTAGATGTTATGTATAAGGCCTCTAGATTCGATACAGACAACAGGCCCCAATCATTAAGGCCTACTCAAGTTTTTGTAAAATCATTGCAAGGTTTTCAAGACTTACTTGATGATTTGAGTAGGAAGATTAAGGAACTGGTAAAGAATTTTGATTACTGGAGTGGCACATCTTTACCAGATTTACAGGGACTGCCCTGTTTTTCCTATGTAAGGGTTTGAGAGCTAAATAGAAATGACATCCACCAATCCACCCACTGTCTTGGAACTGTAACTCGGTGGATTGGTGTGCATCATGGTATGATAGAGGTTCATTGCATTTAGGGGTCTTTTAAAGCAAGAAACTTGGCATTGAATTGCTGCCCTAGGGCTAACAGGGGCAATTTTTTTGTGAATTTGTGGTTGTTAAGTCAGGGTTTATCAATTTGATAGATATCTTGGTACAGTCATGGTGACACTATTTGCTGGTCCAATCTCTACTTCGAAACAAAAATATCTCTAACAACTCTTAGAGCTATAATGGCATGGCATTAAAGGAACCTTCATATGAAGGATCTTCTAATGAAGGACCTTTGAATTAAGGTCTTCATTTGAAGGTCCTTCATGCCAAGGTTCCTTTTATAAAGCATTTTGGACATGAAATATTTAAAATAAAAAATACCTTCATTTGAAAGTCTTGACATGGCATCATTTTTGAATGAAGGTTCTTCATTCAAAGGTCATGACGACATCACCTTCAAATGAAGGTTCTTCATTAACTGGTATTTTGTAATTTTGAATGTGTGATAATAATTTAGGGTTGAAAATAAATCCATTTGAGCCATTTATAAATGAAAGAACATTTGATGCAATCATATGCCTTGTCAAACTTTTAACTTAATAGTAAGGGCATCATGAGTAGTTTGTTGGGCCCATTCAACAATCTCTGATGCAAGGATTGAATTGTCTAGAATGTATCTACTATCAAGAAAGCCAATTTGTTTACCTCTATGACTATATCTCAAGCAATAGGTTTAATTGTGATGGCAATGATATTGATTAGGATTTTGTAATCTAAGTGTTGAGAAGCATAATTGGCCACCATCCTAGGAAAGATTCTTCATTCTCACTTTTAGGTGTTAAAATTTAATAATACGTAGATTGATGAAAGAGCCCAAAGAGCCTTTCTCCATGTTATCCAAGTACACATAGCAGCGGTCTTCTCTTATACGGTTGGACATGATTTCAAGAACTTAGCTAGGAATTATTCATTTAACCTAAGGTTTTCTCATAATGCCATCATTGGAAAAGTATGATCAAATTATTCTATTATGAAGAATTGGACAATTTGACTCTAGTAAGCACTATAAAAATGTGAAAGACTAAGCTATTTTATTGTTTTTGTCTTATCTTATACCATTTTATGAGAATGGGGGGGCCAATGTATGAGAAGATCTTTGGAAACTAGGCATGAAAATCGCAAGTTAAAGAGAATGGGGGTGCCAAACTTACAGTACTCATTGTCCCTTGGTCGTCCATTTTCCCTAAGTGCCCTCAACCTCATCCTTGGTGCTGGTATTGACCTTGTTTTAGCTCCAAACTCTTTGTTGGCACTAGTATTGACCTTGTTTTCACTCCTCCAAACTCTTTCTCAGCACTGGTATTGACCTTTCACTTGTCTAATTTGACGAGCTACAACCCGGTTTAGTTAGGTTTTAGAGTATGTTAATTAAATTTAAAATTATGGCACCATTTAGAGTAATGAATATAAAGCAAGCAAAGCCTATTATGGCACCATTTAGAGTAGTGATTATAAAGTAAGCCAAGCCTATTATATTCATGAGGGAAATAATAAAACTCCTAGGATACTTTGTGAAACCATTTTCCTTCGTTAAAGGGAGGCCATAAAATATACCTAAGGATTTTTTCAATCTTCAAATATGAGGATTTGCAAGGTTCTTAGGAACATGCGTAATGGAAATGTGTGCAACTGCAAGAATTTTTGAACACACATGGAATCTCCTTGCCAAAGAAAGGGGCTTCATAATTTAATATGATAATTTTTCTTAGCTCTAGAAATGATATGTTTCCTTAAAGAGGAAGGAGAAACCTAAAAGGTAAAAGAGATGCTTAGGAATCTCAACACTTCCTTATAATCAACCCCCTTCTATCCATAGGAATTGAACCAATTGGGCTTGGCTAAGAATGAATTCCTATAACATTGAGTTTTATGCCACTATATATTTGACCTTAAAGCTTTCCAGAAAATATCTAGGCATTGAATATCGTAAATAATGTCACGTTTATCCTCCATGAGAGTGAGAAAGGAGTCATTAGAAAAATGACCATTGAATAGTTGGGCTATAGAGTTATGAAAGCAACATCCAATCGTCGATTGTGGGATTCACATCCTTAATGTTTGTTAGAATTTGACGAAATATTTGTTGTTCTTCGTTTTTTCCATCTTCTCGAAAAACACAACTTAATGTAATGACCATTTTGAATTCTTCCCATAGTAGCTTTTCTCACCTTTTTCTTTCATATGGAGCCATGTCATTTACTGGAGGTAATTGTGCCAAGTCTCCAACTAAAATCTTGTAGATATGCTTGAATATAAAATATTTAATTCAATTGATAAGTATGAATTTGTATAGAAGGAACTATAATAGAATTGAATAAAAAATATTGTAATGTAAAGTTATCAAAGTTAGCAATTTCAATCCCGAACTCACCTCCAAAACTTTGGTTACTATTTTTTGGGAATGCTTATCGAAGCCTAGAATCTATGTTTTCAAGCAACCTCTCCCCAATGAAACTCATTTCATCTATCAATATGTATCTGACATGTGATATTTCTTCTTGGAAATTTGTAAGTCTTGTCCCTTCTAGTTCATTGAAATCTCTTATTGGAATCCTTAGCTTTGAATGAATGGTTGAAGCACCAATGTTGAATGTTGCAACTCTAGTATGCGTGAATAGAAGTAGAGGAGATTGTTTGGGAGAAGAATTTTTTTCTAGTGCTAGGTTATGTGTTAGGTTATATAGTGTTTGAGCCTAGAATCAAACACTACAATTAGGGTTAGGTTATGTGTTTTCTTTAGGGTTAGGTTTGGGATTAGGTTTATGGTTATGGTTAGAGTTTAGGGTAATCTCTAAATTTAAGTTTAAGTTGTAGTTGATTATTTTCCCACAAAAGGAAATTAGATCCATTTTTTCTCATGCTCATTATAGCCAACTATGGCTTAATCTTAAATTTAGACCTTTTCTTGAAACCTAACATCATATCCCTAATCTGACCATAACCCTAACCCTAATCATAATATTGACTCATACCCTGACCTTAACCCTAGCCCTAACAATAAGCCTAATCCTAACCCTTACTTGGAAAGTAAACCATCATTTTCTCATTAATGTAACCCTGGCCATAACTTTAACCCTAACACTATTTCTCAAAACCATAATCTTAACCATAACCCAAATCCTTTTTATCACAACCCTAAACATAAACATAACTCTAACCCTAAACCCTAAACCATGATCTTAATTGTAACCCTAAACATAAACACAACCCTAACCCTAAACCCTAAACCATGATCCTAATTCTAATCTAATCCTAACACTAACCTTAACTTACACCCTAACCTTAACCCTAATTGCAACCCTAAACTAAAGACAAATGCTACACCCTAAACTATAATCCAAATCTTAAACCTATCCCTAACCCTAATCATAACCTAACCCTTTTTCTCGAAACCTTAACCTTGACCCTAACCCTCACCTTTATCCTATCTTTATAACCCTAACCACAACCAAAACTCTAACCCCAACCCTAACCCTAATTACCTAACCCTAAATATTTTTTCTTTTATTAATTAGTTGCATTCACTCTAATAACCCTAAACCTATCCCTAAACCTAACCCTAGCCCTATCCCTGGCCCTAATCCTAACCCCAACTCTAAGCCAAATATAAAAACAACCCTTAATCATAACAATAACCCTAAAACTTAATTCTAAATATAACCCTAATACTATAATCCCTAATTGTAATCCTAAACCCTAACCCTAATTTCATATCTAATCCCAACCATAACCAAAACTCTAAATCTAACCCTAACCATAAAACATAAACCCTAATCTAACCCTAATCCTAACATTATTTTTCCTAACCCTAACCCTAACTCTAAACCTAACACAAACCCGAACACTAAATCCTAACCCTAATTAAATACCCAATCATAACCCTAAATTGTAAAATGATCCTTTGAATTGGATACTACATAAAAAATTATGTGTTACAATCATTGCTTCCATTGTTGGCATTTTTACATTGGAATGCATATATTTTAAAATCAACAAAATATTTTAATGTCTTGCCAAAATTAATATTATTAATTGTAATATCAAACTTATAAACATGTATGCAAAATAAGAACATAAATAAGAAATATATGGTAATAGTTTCTTCAAAAAACAAAGTGATGTGGACTACAAGGACTATAAGATATCCACAAAAGAAATCTACATTGAAAATATTGTAGGGAAATTCAAGAAAATACAATTGGTAGATGCAAAGCCAAATAAATGTGAAATTGTGTACTATAATGATTTTAGAATATACACATAATGGATTTGTTGAAAAGGTTTTAGAAACTTTCAAACAAATGCAATTGGTAGATGCAAAGAAAAATTCCACAACCTTCACCAAAATCCTTATTGGTTTCCTTAATATGAGAGATTTGGAACAAGGTATAGACATCCATCAAAGCATAATATGAAGATGAATTTTTTCAAATGTTGTGGTTGTAGATGCCCTTTTAAAATTTATACAGAATGTCGAAGGATAGAAAAATCTTGTGAACTATTTCACAAAATGTCTCAAAGAATTGTAATCTCTCACTTTATTTTAGTGTCTATTTTGTTATACCCCAAGTCCCAAATTGGGTATAACACAATAGACACTAAAAAAAATTGATAGATTGTTATGAGGGTAGTGATGAGACTTTTCTAATTAGAGTGTATTCCATAAGATTACAATTATTCGAGGCATTGTGTCAAATAGTTCATGAGCTTTGTCTATCCTCCCACATTTTGCATAGAATTCGAAAGGGCATCTACAACCATAAGATTTGAGAAAATTCATCTTCATATTATGTTTTCCTTATGATTGGTTGACTCTTATACTAAATCTGAGTGTTTTTTTTGTTTTGACAAGAGTAGATTAGCTTCTTCAAAAGCCTGATGACAGTTTCAATTAGGTACATAAATACTTCTTCATACTTTGCTTAAACTTCTTCACACTCTGCTCTGCATTTGAATGATCTAATCTTTATTCACACATATCTCACATATACTTCACATACATTCTCTCTAAATTAATTTAACAATTGCTCTTATATATCCACTTCATGAATTTACATTAACAACTCTGTCGGCCAAAAATAAATAATAGATGAATACAAACTGTCAGCCCAATTCATGAACAAATCTCAATGCGCACCAACCTAAATCGGTCACAACATAATGAAGACCTAAATCAACATCCTCGAACATTCCAAGCATTCAAAAATTAATCCACAAGGATCTACAACATGCTACCACCATCATGTCAACCAAGAACATGAAAACTCGAACATGCAAAGGAAAAATCTTTGATCACGAGCACACTGATCAACGTGGACATACCACAATGATAGAGTATGAGATCAAGAAACATCAATGAACATCTCAAGAGCATACACAACAATTCAATTCACTAGAATTGCATTCTCTTCTTTTAGAAACACCAACTATAGCAACAAAATAACTGTAGGAACACAAAAACTCATAACTCGCTCCAATCTTGATGCACACCTCTGAAACTTCCAGAGGATATACTAGATAGGCTCAGCAACAAACCCTTTAATACACGACTTCAGAATACCAACGTACAAAAATTTCCACCACTCTAATATCCACAACTTCATAGACTATCTGCAACATATTTATTCTAATTTTCTCAATATCCTCGACATATACAACCTTTAAGACATTAATGCTAATAGTGTTGACATCAATGACAACCACATATCATGAGAAACACAACCACAACATCCAACAATCTACATCTCTATGAAAATTGGTATATGCTAATAGTCAACTTATTATCTTATTTATAGCATCTCCTTAGCTTTTTATACTAAAAAATTCAAGGTAGAGGGTAACACGATTCTTTGAATTCGATACTACATTAAAATTTATGTGTAATAGTCATTGCTTCCATTGTTTGCATTTTCACATTAGGATGCATATTTTTTACAATCAACACTCTTTTAATGTCTTGCCAAAATTAATATTATTAATAATTTCAAACTTTTATAAACATGTATGGAAAATAAGTACATAAATAAAAAATATATTGTAATAGTTTCTTCAACAAAGGATAAAAAAATCATGTGGACCGTACAAGGATTGTAGTGGGACTTAAAATTTGCATGGATGGTGTTATGCCTTGCATAACCACCCCATCTTTTGCCTTGGTCAAAATGGGTCCCCCTTTGTTATTTTTGTACTTAGTTGTTTTTGAAACAAAGTTTGGAGATACTTTGTTTTTCTTTGGTTTCTCTATCAGAATCAGAACCGGAACTGGATTGGGTTCTAAAAGTTATTTTGAGGATTGTTTTTGGTTCTATCCCAACAGTCTTTTCTTTGCCTTTGTTTTTGGTCTTTACCGGAAGTGGAGCCAGAGTTGGAATTGGGATGGTTGTTATCAAAATTTGCAAAATCACGATCGATTTCGATCCCGCCTTCGCTACTTTTTTATTTTTGTTTTGTTTCAATTTTTGTGTTTTGTTTTATTAGGCTGGTCTTTTATTTAACTTTTTATATTTGTTTTTGTTTTGTTTTTAGTTGGCGGAACTGGAACCAGAATGGGAATTCAGTTTGGGAATTTTATGAATTTGAGATTCCGTTTCCATTTTAGTTCCGCCCCCGCCACTTTTTGTCATTGACTTTTTGACTGAAGTTGCACTGTAGACCAATGTTCATTCTCTTACAGTTCCGACTCCACCTTTACTATGTTTTAATGCATTAATGGTGGTTTTCGGTGTAGGTAGAAATTCACATATTGACCTTTATTAAGGGTTAAAGCCGATCATTATTGTTATTATTACAAGTCTAAGAGTGCAAAGAGCAATAGCAGACTTCATTTGAGCAAATTGATCAAGATAGAGAAGGGATATTATGTGCGAATTGATTCAGAAAGTTAGCTTGGGTTTGTTTGTGTTTGAGGTAGGTCTTTTACCTTTGTTGTTCATTGTTTATTTGCAATTGGGTTCGTTGTGTTTTGCTTTATATCTACTCGTGGGTTCAATCATTGTGTTTTAAAGCAATTCTATGATCATCGATGTGATTGAATGAGCAGGTTCTTGTATTGTCTTGTTTGTTTTACTTTAAATCTTTTTTTTCTTGTTTTATCGTGTCATTTCTTTCTATTTTTAGGGCACCTTCGCTTTCACGTCTTAATCGAGATTGCGTCGTGTTTGTTTTTGGTTTGTAGTAGATTAGATTAGATTAAAGGTCTTTAATGGTGTTTGTTAAATTAGGAATCTACAGTGAGGTAGATTAGAGATTTTACAGTGAATTAGGGTAGATTAGATTTATTATTTGTTTAGGGTTTCGTCGTCTCATAAAATGGCAAGGTTTAAACCTGTGCCCTAGTTTTATTGGGTTTGTTAGATTAGGGTTTCGTTGGTCTCTGCAATTACTTTAAATGATTAAAAAATGATATCCTAAAGTGCAATTGTTCCCCACGGTCATATGAGTCTAGTGTTTTTAAAGCTCCTTTCCATTTTATAGGAACCTCGATTTTAATCATGAAGTTGTGCGGAAAATGACTAAAGTATTTGATGACGTCATGATAACATAGGCGGAGGCGGGATCGAAATAGATTATGGACCTAAGAGTTTTGTTTTACAAAAGTCATCAATTCCATTTCTATCCCGTTTCTGATTCCGAGTTCTAAAAGGCTTCCTTGAAGAATATGATAACTGGCGGAGGCGAGATCGGAACCGATCTTGAACTTAAGAATTTTGTTTGCAAAAGTTATCGATTCTATTCTCATCCCGTGTCCGGCTCCGTGTATAATGGGAAAGTCTTTCTGCAAAGTAACAATGACCAAATCGGAGGCGGAGGCGGAATGGAAATAGAATATGAAAAAAATGAGAATTCAAAGAAAACCAAATCCCTTTTTCATTTCGATCCCGATTCCAATAATCTCCCCAGCTCTGACTCCAAGCCCGTTTGTTATTAGGTGAAGTTTCTATATATTGGTTTTTGCTCCGAGTCTGCCAGTTTTGTAAAAGAGATTGTTTTGAGCTTCTGTCTAGTTCTGACTCTGGTATATGTGTAACAGGTATGTTTTAAAAGCATTTTTTATTATGATATCTAAAGATCTAATTAGAGGTTTGCTTGCAGGAAAATTGAAAGATGTCAGGAACGTCAGGAGAGGTTGCTCAAAGGAATCAACCGGCTGGAACATCAAAGATAGCACCAAAAATAAAGAAGGTGAAACCAGAACAGTTGCCTTATACATTGAGGTATGATCATAGGAATCTGGTGGTGAAAGTGAGCAAGGTGGAATCAGACTGGTCAGATATCACGAATACTAATCTAGGCCAATATAGATTTGAAGAATTACATGAAGAGACCTTTGCAGAATGGGAAAACTTGACAGGGAGAACACAAAGGATTGTTGACTACGGTCTTGCACATATCACTGTGTTTCCTTTATCAGTTCAGTGCTTGGAGTTGATATTGATAGTGGCCAGTACTTATAATCCTGCTACAAGATTATGCATGGATTCACAAAATAATGTGATTATAGATCTTACTCCACAAATGTTCCAAAGCATATTTAATGTTCTTGATCCCAAGAACTTGGTGCAGCTAACTGAAACAGAGGCGTTGGAGAAATATAGCAAGCATAAAGACTCCAATAAGTTTCTCTTAAACAAAAGATGGCATGCCTTTGAGTTAGGTTAGAGAGAAATGGAATGAAAGATTCCAAGGACTTATGCAAAAGGGAGATGATGGCAGAGAATTGATGTTAGACCGACTAATAGAAGTCAAAGAGGAGATAAAAGCTGCTACGAGAGAGTTAGTGAAGATGAAGAGTATGAAGGAGTTTGTTGCAATTGAGTTGGATCAGATCAGGTTTGAAGATAACTGGATTGATGGGCTAGATATGGATATGCTACAACAAGTCTTCACCAGTTATGATGAGTTCATGGCGGATCCGGCTTCACATGCATAAAAATCTTGCATGCATGATGTTCTTCTTCCTTGCATCTTGCATGCATGCAGCACTGACAGTCTTGAGGGCGCATGACTTCTTTTCTTCTATTTCTATCTTCTATTTTTAGATCAAACTGAATATATAATGTAAGGACTCAAGATCAAAGTTGATCTGAGTTTCCAAGAAATTTGATTGTTCCTAAAAAGGTGGAAAGCCTAAAATAGAAGTGAAGTTCGAACTTCTTTTGTATATCTATAAATACCTAATGGGTATCACATTGTAAGGGTCGGCTAATTGAGAATTGGATTGGCTTGCATAATGCTAAGAGATAGAATTTTGTAGAGTTTTTTTGCAGAGATATATTGTACTTAAATCTTTTATAGTTAATAGAATTACAGGTTTACTCGAAAGATGGTGTTTGGAATTAAATTATTTGTTTGATAAGGCTGATAAGTTATGATCTATCTGTATGTAGTGATTGTGCTGAACATAAGAGTTTCTTGAATGATGAAAGTCATTTGAAGGAATCATATTTAAGGATCATCTTATTATATTGTCATTGAGTTGAAGTTATAAAAAGGTATGTTGATCTATAATTTTGATGATGAATGAATGTGTGTTGTTTTGAAAATCCTTGAAATAATTGTGAAGAGTAATTGTGAAGTTAATTAAGCACCTAAAATATATGCAGTGGTATAGATTATGCTACAGACTGTATCATCTTATGGTTTTTATGATCTGTTAGGAAACATTCATCGTTGAAAGTATATGTCTAGATACTAGATAAATTCGGTTCATATTTACCGGTTTACCCTTTTGTTCTATCTTTTTCTTTTATTTAAAACCCATTGATTTACAGGTACTATTTCGATAAAAAGAGTTATAGCTTGAATCCTTTATTACTAGCATAGGCCCCTTGAATATTATAGTTGCATGAACCAATTGAGTGACAACAAACAGTTGAGAACCAACTACCAGGACCTTGGGAGTTAGGCTACTATATGTTGTCTTTCTTTTTCAGGAGAAATAGAGTAGAAATATTTTGTTTTAATGTTGTTTGTGTCATTTTAACCATCAACAGAAATTGGTGCTAGAAGGAGGGCGTGAAGGGATAAGCTGGCTCACGGAAGATCTTTTTTGCCAGAGGGATACGAGAGGGTGCTCAGATCCTCTACTAATCATGAATTATTTGAAGAACTTCAAACCTCGATTAGACCAAGACCTCATGCTCGTAGGGTAGAAATACCTACATTACCACCACCACTTACTCCACCAGGGTTTCCACCAATTCCATCCACACCACCACCAAAAAGGCCTTTTTCACCACCAATTCGGCCTTTATCACCACCACCTGCCCAACCAATCCCACCAATGGCTTATTTTGTGGGTAATCCCTCCCTATTAGGGACTATTCCAAGCAGATTTCATGATTTACCAAAGAACCCAGAAAATTTTTGTCTGAAATACATGCATGGAGAATCAAGAAGTGCATAGGAACATATACAAGCATTCAAAGATGCCTACACATGAGCTCAAGTTGCTCATCAAGATGTGGTATGTAGACTATTTCCCTACTGTCTAGGAGATATGGCATATAATTGGTATCTAAATCTGCCCCAAGGATCCAATCTGGGTTGGATAGATTTAGAGAATACTTTTATTAATCAATTTAGGGTATATGTAGACCCTGCCATACTATATCACCAATTTTCCACTATTAGAAAGGAGCATTATGAACTGTTGCCCTTGTTCAACACTAGGTTCCATAGAATGTATCGTAGGCTACAAGAGCCTTACCTAGTGCCGGAAGCCATGGCCATACAGGCATATCTGAGAGCTGTTGATCCTTTGATTGGTCTGTTCTTGCAAAAAACTTATCAACCTGATGAGATTGACTCATTGTCTAAGATTTATCATTTGGCTATCAAATTGCAACAGTAGACAAATCTGCAATCTGGAGGGTTAGGACCAACTTTTCCTCCAATGAATTATCAGATGCCTAATCCATCGTTATACAATACTATCCCAGGGACATCTTATTCCCATTATGGACCTGTATCTGAGTTGCAAGCTCCACCAACTATGCCTTTCTTTAGCAATAGCATGCACGATACCACACATCAACCTCAAGGTCAACCACCACAAGGGGGAGGATCAACCCATGTCCATTCCCCAGCCACAGTTCAAAATGTGCAGAATTATCAAACTGTTCAACTTACAAGTGAAGTAGACACTCTCAAAAAGACTCTCTCTCAGATGTCAAATGACATGGCGTAGCCTAGGCAAAATCCTCCCAATAATCAAAACTAGAATTACAACAATCAAGGAGGTTATAACTAGCAGAGCAATTACTCTAATCAGAACCAAAATTAGAACACCAATAGGAACTTCCAGAGTCAAAATTCCTCAAATCAAAATTATCAAAATCAAAACAGAGGATACAATCAAAGGTTCAATAACAACAACAATAATAGGCAGTGGAACACTGGACATAATAATGGAGAAGTTCCCCATAATTATCAAGCAAGTGAAGAGAGGTCAAATACTGCTAATGTTGCTGATTTGAATTTTATGACAAATTGGTGTAGGTTACATGATACAGCAGCCCATTCTGAGGTCAATTGCCCAAAAATGGAGAAGATGGTGAAAATTGCACAGGCTGATGCCCATCCTCAAGCAGGAAATTCCAATCAAGGCAATGGGCCAGTCAGCACTGCCATGACTTATGAAACCATTGAAGAAAAGTATCAATTCCCTATGCAAGGGGATAATGAGCCAGAGGAAGATGTCTATGATGCTCAAGCTTTCCAATCTAAGGGTGGTCACTTTCTAAGGAACCAGAATAAAGGGCCATTCACTACATTTGCACCCCCTAACAACATGGTTCCACCAAATCAGAATGCAGATAATAATCCACCCCCACCAAAGGGACCTTCTGATTCTCAGAATAGAGGTAATCGGCCTTCTTTTCCTAAGTACCAATTTAGGAATGATTCGGAGTTTGATTTTGTTGTAGAATTGCAAAGGCAGAAGACATCACTATCTTTCTTTGATATCATGAAGTGGTGCCCAGCTCAAAGGGAGGTGGTATTAAAAGCTTTGGAAGAAACAAATCGCTTCAAAGGGAAAGGTAAAATGACTCCCGCAAAGGAGATGAATGCAGCTATGTATAAAGGTAAGACCAGTACCCCACCTTTCTTGTTAAGTTTGAGAATCTTTGGAAAGAATCTACACAATTGCCTATTAGATTCTGGAGCATCAAGAAATGTCATGCCTTTTTTGATTTGTAAAATGTTAGGATTGAGTCCTATTCCAACCAATAAAAAGGTTATTCAATTGGATAAAACCGAAGTTAATGTTGTAGGTGAATTGAAAACATGCATGTGCAGGTTGGATCAGACCCAAGGATCCAGACCTATATAGATATTCAAGTTGCTGACATCCCAGAAACATATGGGATGCTTTTAAGTCGAGAGCTAATGAAAAGCATAGGAGGGTATCTGTCCTTGGACTTCTTGCACATGTGGTTACCATGGAAAGGGGTTGCCACTTAGATAAGAATTGAAAGTGAACTTAGGCTCAAACACATGATTACAGAGTATGATACTCCAAATGAAGTAGCATTCTTTGAGACTGAGATGGGTGTTTACAAACAAGAGGAAGTCCTTACTTTCTCTGTAGTTAGTTCTGAGGATACACTATCCTTAGACCACACTGATTCGATGATTCACATCAACCAGCAAGTTCTAATAAGGAAATTGCAATAAAATAGGCTGGTTTTAGGAACAGAAACGGATTTGAGTAATTTATTGCTTCCTAATTGGTGTAGAATACACTATCATAACCATTTAGAGTTGACATGTCAGTCATGCATAGATATTCTAAGGCATGTAGATCTACCCAAGCAAGAATTTCAAGAGGTAACTGAGACTCCCATCAATGAGTTCTCTTTCCAAGCTAAGGATGCAACTATTCTTACACGGGTCAGTCTTTCTCTAGAAGAAGTTTCTTTACCAGTAGAACAAACTCAAGTTTTAGGGTTTTTGGATCAAAAAGAGGAAGTGGAAGTATCTCAGTTTCATTTTAATACCCCTATTTCAGAGGCTTTGACTATGCCAAAGGAGTTAATAGAAGATGAGTTAGATCCTGACTCAGCCCAAGAAATCGCGTAGGAGGTAGTTGTTGAACAAATTAAGGAACTAGGAAAATCGTTAACTGAGCTCCTTCTCAACACGAATTCTGATAAACAGCAAAAGTCTGAGCCGCCACATGTCACAAGTGACAAAATCCCTATAGTTTCTAAAAAGAAAGAGCTCCCAGCTAAAGACCAGTTATGGACTCTTAAATTTGATGGTTCTAAATCTAAAGCAGGAAGTGGAGCAGGAATTGAACTAACTAACCCAAAAGGGAAAACTTATTTTGCTTCTTATAGATTAGAGTTTGGTTGCACTAACAATGTGGTTGAATATGAGGCACTTGCAAGAGGACTTATGTTTGCTCATAAGAAGAAGGTAACTGCTCTTACAGTGATGGGAGACTCTGAGGTAATTGTGAAACAAGTACGTAGCCAATATACTTGCCATAATAAAAGATTGGCTGCTTATAGGAATAGGGTCTGGAATTTAATAGAAGATTTTGATGCCTTTGGGATTACTCTTATTCCAAGGGAAGAAAATCAAATAGTAGATGCTCTTGCCATTGCAGCAAGTACATTAGAG